>BLSH010167297.1:230162-243773 GCA_018402905.1 Glandirana rugosa | reverse complement strand
TAAGAGACAGGTAGACATTCAAAGGTATTTAGTAAGAGGCATGGTGAATTTTTTGAAGTTGTAATTTTTTCCCACAATTCTTTGCAAAATGAAGATTTTTCTTTTCTTACTTCACAAAATTGTCATTGTAACAGGTTATTTCTCACACACAGCATATGCATACCACAAATTACACCCCAAAACACATTCTGCTACTCCTCCTGAGTATGGTGATATCACATGTCTGAGATTTTTTCACAGCCTGGCCACATACAGAAGCCCATCATGCAGGGAGTGCCATCAGGTATTCTAGTGACATAAATTACACATCTAATGTCATGACGACCTATCACATTTTTGAAGGCCCTGGAGCACCAGGACAATAGAATTGCCCACAAAATGACCCCATTCTGGAAAGCAAACACCCCAACAAATAATCTATGAGGCATAATGAGTCTTTTGAACGGTTCATTTTTTTCCAGAAGTTTTTGGAAAATGTGGGGAAAAAAGAAAACATTTTTTTTTACACAAAGTTGTCCATTTATATAGATATTTCCAACACATAGCATGTACATAGCAAAAATGACACCCAATACATTCTGCTATTCCTCCTGAGTATGGCGATACCACATGTGTGAGACTTTTACACAGTCTGGCCACATACAGAGGCCCAACATTGAACTAGCACCTTCAGGCGTTCTACAAGCACAAATTACACATCTCATTTCTCAGCCACCTACCTATTACACTTTTGAAGGTCCTGGAGCACCAGGAGAATGGAATTGCCCACAAAATTACCCCATTTTGGAAAGAAAACACCCCAACGTATAATCTATGAGGCATAATAGGTCGTTTGAACATGTCATTTTATTCCAATAGTTTTTGTAAAATGTGGGAAAAAAATGAAAACGCTTTTATTTTTACACAAAAGTTGTCCATTTATATGATATTTCCAACACATAGCATGCACCTAGCAAAAATGACACCCCAAAATACATTCTGCTACTCCTCCTGAGTATGGCGATGCCAAATGTGTGAGACTTTTACAGGTGATGTTTACTCATGGGTGTGACGGTCACTCACAGGTGACTGGCGATGGTCACCGATGGGTGACTGGCGGTGGTCACTGATGGATGACGGGTGACTGGCGGTGGTCACTGATGGGTGACGGGTGTCTGGAAGTAGTCACTGATGGGTGATAGGTGACTGGCAGTGGTCACTGATGGGTGACAGTTGACTGGCGGTGGTCACTGATAGGTGATGGGTGACTGGCGGTGGTCACTAATGGGTGACAAGTGTCTGCTGGTGGTCACTGATGGGTGTCTGCTGGTGGTCACTGATGGGTGACTGGTGGTGGTCACTGATGGGTGACTGGTGGTGGTCACTGATGGGTGATGGGTGGAGGCCTCTGATGGGCGACTGGCGGTGGTCACTGATGGGTGCCGGGTGTCTGGTGGTGGTCACTGATGGGTGATGGGTGTCTGGTGGTGGTCACTGATGGGTGACGGGTGACTGGTGGAGGTCACTGATGGGTGACAGGTGACTGGCGGTGGTCACTGATAGGTGATGGATGACTGGCGGTGGTCATTGATGGGTGCCGGCTGTCTGGTGGTGGTCACTGATTGGTGATGGGTGTCTGGTGGTGGTCACTGATGGGTGACGGGTGGTGGTCACTGATGGGTGACTGGCGGTGGTCACTGATGGGTGCCTCATGTCTGGCGGTGGTCACTGATGGGTTACGGGTGTCTGGCGGTGATCACTAATGCGTGACGGTGACTGGCGGTGGTCACTGATGGGTGACGGGTGACTTAACGTGGTCACTGATGGGTGACGGGTGACTGGCGGTGGTCACTGATGGGTGACAGGTGTCTGGTGGTGGTCACTGATGAGTGACTGGTCACGGTCATCGATGGGTGACTGGCGGTGGTCACTGATGGGTGACGGGAGACAGGCCACGGGTGACTGGAGGTGGTCACTGATGGGTGACGGGCCATGGTCAGTGATGGGTGACAGGTGACAGGCCACGGTAAGTGTTGGGTGACAGGCCACTGATGTTTGGCGGTTGACACACCACGGTAACTGATAGGTGACGGGTGACACGCCACAGTCACTGATGGGTGTCGGGTGACAAGCCGCGGTCACTGATGGGTGACGGGTGACACACCTCGGTCACTGACGGGTGACGCACCACGGTCAGTAACGGGTGACACGCCACGGTCAGTCATGGGTAACAGGTGACACTCCACGGTCAGTGGTGGGTGACACTCCACGGTCAGTGATGGGTGACGGGTGACATGCCACGGTCACTGACGGGTGACATGCCACGGTCACTGACGGGTGACCGGCCACGGTCACGGATGGGTGACAGGTGCACTTTATGATGGCAGTATGATGACAGGTACACTTTATGAAGACAAGTACAATTTATGATGACAGGTGCACTTTATGGGGGCAGATGGGGTGACTGTTGGGTGACTGGTGCATTGGGGGGGCAGGGGGAAGTGACAGGGTGTGTTTTTTCTTTACAGATCAGTAACTCACTGATCCTAGCTCTTCTCTCCTCACACTGGAAACTCTGTGAGGAGAGAAAAGCTGGTAACAGTGAGTTAACGCTCTGTTTACATTGGATATGATCGGCTGTGAAGTAGATCACAGCCAATCACAAGGTAACAGCCGCCGGCCGGCGGCTGATACCAGTGTCGGTGACAGGGAGTGTTCCCTGGGAACACGCCGCTACCGACACGCAGGCGCAGCGCGCTCCCGATCCCCATGTAAATTGGGGACATGCCATTTGTGCTCAGCCGTGACTTTGTCACGGCCGATTATATGGTTAACAGCCACAGCCAATGGCTGTTCACCCACGTTGGTCCTGGGGACACGCCGACCCCGACAGAGCCGGGAAACGTGCGCCCGATCGTGCGCAATCCCAGCTTAAAGGGGCGACGTCATATGGTAAGCAAGTGGTTAATAATAATTTCCACAACGATAGGTATATACACTCATCGGCCACTTTATTAGGTTCACCTTGCTATTACTGGGTTAGATCCCCTTTTGCGCTCAGAACTGCCTTAATTCTTCATGGCATAGATCCAACAAGGTGTTGAAAACACTCCTCAGAAATTTTGGTCCATACTGACAGGATAGTATCCCACAGTTGCTGCAGATTTGTCGGATAGCACATCAATGATGCGAATCCAACCACATTCCAAAAGTGCTCTATTGAATTTGGTGACTGTAGAGGCCGTTGGAGTATAGTTAACTTATTGTCATGTTCAAGAAACCAGTTTGAGATGATTTGAGCTCTGTGACATGGTGCATTTTCCTGCTGGAAGTAGCCTTTAGAAGATGGGTACATTGTAGTTATAAAAGGGATGGACATGGTTTGCAACAATACTCAGGAAGGCCGTGGCATTTAAGTGATGGTCAATTGGTACTAAGGAGCCCAAAGTGTGCCAAGACAATATCCCCCTACACTATTACACCACCACCACCAGCCTGAACCATTGATACTGTAAAAGGCAGGATGCTTTCATGTTGTTTACACCAAATGCTGACCCTGACCCTAGCATCTGAATGTAGCAGCTGAAATCAAGACCGATCAGACTAGGCAATGTTTCTCTTACGTTCACTGACAGACGCAGCCCTTCATTGACAAGTGGGGGGGTTTATGCACATCCTACCAGGAGTAGACTAGGCAAATAGAAAAAAGCAAGCTGACCCCTCCCGGGGGACTGTCCTCACTCCAGCATATAACCCCTCTGCTCTGTATAGTATATCAGTTTTATTATGCTTGGTGAAAGGAGTTAGACCTGGTTCCCTGCTGGGACCTGCGGTTCCACAGATGGTTCCTTCTTGGAAGCTTTCTGATTGAATACTACTATCAAGTAGCTGGCTGGAGCATAGAGGTTATCTTGAATCCTGAACTTTCCCCAGCGCGGCCGACCGATGCGAGCCACCCTTAGCCCTGGCGGGGTCCGCCGCATCGTACCCGTTCCATGCGGGAGGCCAGTGAGTGAGCCCCACTTGCGCCCAGTGACACATCCGGGGCGCTTGGCCGGCAGCATCCCTCTCCGCCAGATGGGAGGAAGGTCTGCAACCGGGTGGCTACCCGCTATGCCCCATCGGATTGGTGAGTGACCCCCTCTTCCCCTCCGGGGTGCAGAGGGGGGGCTGGGCGTTTTTTGTAGCGGACTAGCCCGGCCGGTGGAGGGTTCCTGGGGCTACAGATCACTGTGGGTGTCTTTGCTCGGGGTCGCCCCCCTTCTACACCCCCCTACACCGCACTCCACGCTCTCAAAGCCGCCATGCGGCGATCCGCCTCCATTTTGCGGCAGTTCACCACAATTTTGCTGTAGCTGCGGCCATTTTGTGGGCTATTTTGGCCTCTAGTGTCGGATCAGCAGCCATTTTGCCATAGTCGCGGCCTGTGTAACAGGCTTTGGCCTCTTGTGACCGCGCGGCGGCCATGTTTGATGTGCCTGTGGATGAAAACGTGCGGCCGACGCCGCTTCTTCCTCTTTCACTCTGGGACAGCGTGGATGGCACATGGCGGCGCAGGCTCCTGACTGGCGGCAGGCACTCCTACTGGGACGCAGCGCTTAAAGGGCAATCACTAACAGCAAGTATAGCTGGGCTCTCCCTGGGTAGGGGTGCTGGTAGCGGTGGGTGCAATCCTCCTGGGGGTCTCCCGGTTGATCTGTGGGGCAGTGGTGGGGCTGCATTGTGGGGGTGTCAGGGCCTTTTTGGCCTGTCACTGTCCGGTGGCGCAATGGCGGCTGAACCTGCGGGTCCTTCCAAGGAGGAGTCGGTTGAAGCGCAATGGGCGCTGGGGCCTGTGGTTCCCCTGGATCAGCTAAGATCCCTATTGGGGGAATTTTTTCCCCGGGAGGTGCCGTGTAGTGCTAAGGGGGTGTCTAAAAAGCGTCCACCCCCCCTCCTTCATCGGGGGAGGATTCTGAACCGGAAGGGGCCTCGGTGGTCACGGGGACCCCCGTGGAGCTCTAAGATGGTGAACGGCAGCCCTCGGATGGCGAGGAAGACCAGGGGGCCTCGGTAGCGCGCGAGCGGGCGCTGGTGGCCACCCTGATCGCCAATATCCGTGCGTCCCTGCGACTGGACTAAGCCGGGGAGTCACAGGAGTCTGCATACGTTTGTGGGTCTTTTAAGCCACATATGTCCCCTAGGGCTTATCCCTATGATCAATTCTTTGGCCAGCTGGTCTATAAGGAATGGCAGCGTCCACAGAATTCCTTTGTTTTGCCCAAACGTTTCGCTGTACGCTATCCCTTTGAGGATAGTTTTGTGTAGAAGTGGGCATCCCCCACAGTGGACCCTCTGGTGGCTCGCCTGAATAAGGCAACGACCATCCCCTTGGAGGGATCTCCCTCTTTTAAGGATCCAGTCGATAGGCGGACGGAGGATTTATCCAAGGCACTGTTCTTGTTGGCGGGGTCGGCCATGAGACCGGCCCTGGTGTTGGCCATGGTGGCGAAACACCTTACAGAGTGTGCGACTGAGTTGCACAATGAGTTGAGCTGCGGGAGCTCGCTTGAGGCGTCACAGTGAGCAGACCATCTGATACAGGGTCTTCGGGACCTGTGTGATGCAGCTTTGGACCTGCTTCCCATGCTGTCTAAGATGTTTGTTTTCGCAGTCATTATTAGACGGGTGCTGTGGTTACGCTGTTGGTCGGGTGACCACGCGTCTAAGAAGGGCCTCACAGATCTCCCCTTTCAGGGTGGTCGCCTCTTTGGGGCACAATTGGATGAAATCATTAAAGATTTCACCGGAGGGAAGAGTACTTTCCTCCTGGAGCCCAGGCGGCGGGAGTTCCGCCGTAAGCAGGGTCCTGTTCTTCGGGTCAGAAGAGGTTTTTCATGCGCCCGGTGCAGCGGGCAAGGGCTCGAGGCCCGGTAAGTCTGCCTCGAGTTCCGGTAAATGGCCCTGGCAGCGCAAGAGCGAAAAGCGGCAGGATGAGTCCTCCTCCGCATGATGGGTTGCCCCCACCAGATTCTCGGGTGGGGGGCCGACTTCTGGGGTTCACAGACAGGTGGACTGCCTGCATTTCCGACCGATGGGTGCAGGGAGTGGTGTCCTCCGGATACAGGATAGAGTTCAGCACTCTACCCCCAGACAGGTTCTTCCCATCGAACTTGAGACTCCCTCAGGGGCGTCAAGAGGCTCTCCTAGGGGCTGTTCAGACGCTCTCCGAACAAGGGGGGATTGTGCCGGTACCTCCGTTGGAAAGGTTCCGCGGCTTCTATTCAAACCTCTTTGTGGTGCCCAAAAAAGGTGGGGCCAGGCCAGTTCTGGACCTGAAAGCGCTAAACCACTTTGTGAAGGCGCGAAAGTTCCGGATGGAATCTGTCCATTCAGTCGTGGCCGCCCTGCACCAAGGGGACTTCATGGCGTCTCTGGATATCAGGGACGCGTATCTTCATGTTCCCATTTGTCCCCGGCACCAGCGCTTTCTGCACTTTGCGGAGGGGGATCTACATTGTCAATTTGTGGCACTTCCCTTCGGTCTGGCCTCTGTACCTCGGGTGTTCGCCAAGCTGGTGGCTCCGGTGCTGGCGCTATTGAGGCAGAGAGGCATTGCGGTAGTAGCATACCTCGACGACTTACTCCTGCGAGCGGAGTGTGCTTCAGCCCTGTAGGAGAACGTAGCTATCACCATGGCCTCGTTGAAAGACTTCAGCTGGCTTCTCAACCTGCAGAAGTCGACGTTGACCCCGTCTTGTCGACTGGAATATCTGGGTCTAGTTCTGGACACGGAGCAGGCGAAAGTGTTCTTACCTCCAGCCAAGTTACTAACACTGCAAGCAGCAGTGCGAACCCTGCTGTCACACCAGTGGTCCTCCTTACGGTTCTGTATGTGGGTGTTGGGGCTCATGTCAGCCTTCGAGGCGATACCTTACGCCCAGAGTCACACTCGGCTCCTGCAGCGAGCGATTCTGTTAAGGTGGGACAAGTCTCTGCTGTCTCTGGACCAGCTGATCAGATTGGATCATCAGACCAGAGGATCGTTGACCTGGTGGCTTTGGGCCCCTGCTCTAACATTGGGGAAGTCGTTTCTTCCCCTGAACTGGTCGATAGTCACGACGGACACCAGCCTATCGGGCTGGGGGGGGGGGGTCCTGGGGCAGCTGTCTGCTCAGGGCCATTGGTCGGCGCAGGAATCCTGCCTTCCGATAAATGCGCTGGAGCTGAGGGCAATCAGGCTCTGCCTCTCCCACTGGACGGTAGGGCTGCGCGGCCTCCCGGTTCGGGTTCAGTCGGACAAAGCCACGGCTGTGGCGTACGTGAACCATCAGGGCGGAACGAGGAGCTCGGCAGCGGCTGCGGAAGTGGCCCACATTCTGCGTTGGGCAGAAGTTCACGTGCCGGCAATCTCCGCCATTTACATTCCAGGCGTAGAAAATTGGCAGGCGGACTTTCTCAGTCGCCAGACGCTGGATCAGGGGGAATAGTCCCTACATCCAGAGGTGTTCCGCCAGATTTGCCACAAGTGGGGCAAGCCAGACGTGGACCTCAAGGCGTCCAGGTTCAATCATAAGGTGCAGACCTTCGTGTGCAGAACAAGGGACCCGTTGGCGGCCGCACGGACGCGTTGGTAGCGCCTTGGGGTCGGTATCGGCTCCTGTATGCCTTCCCTCTCATCAAGCTTCTACCACGGCTACTGCGCAGGGTAGAAGTGGAGGGAATCCCAACAATCCTGGTAGCTCCAGATTGGCCTCGGCGCCCTTGATACGCCGACGTGGTGCGGATGGTGACAGATGTTCCCTGGCATCTGCCGCTTTCGAGAAGATCTGCTGTCACAGGGTCCTGCACCCTGCTTTACCCTCGCTGGCTTTGACGGCTTGGCTATTGAGTCCCAGGTGCTGAGGGATAGGGGTGTCTCTGACTCCGTGACCCCTACCATGCTTAAGGCGCGCAAGTGTACATCGCGCAAGATTTATCATCGCACCTGGAAGGCCTATATAGCCTGGTGCAAGGCTGGGGGTTGGAATCCCTGTTCTTACGTTGTGTCCCGGGTGCTGGCTTTTTTGCAGCAGGGCCTGGATAACAAGTTGGCATTGAGTACTCTCAAGGGTCAGATTTTGGCTCTGGCGATTCTCTTTCAATGGCCTTTGGCGTCACATTCCTTGATACATACATTTGTACAGGGTGTACACCATGTGGCTCCTCAGATACGGTCGCCTGTGGCGCCGTGGGATTTGATTTTGGTACTTTCTGTACTGCAGAAACTGCCATATGAGAAAATCAGGGATATTCCCCTACAATTGCTGTCGCAAAAAGTGGCTTTCTTGGTGGCCATTACATCCACTAGGCGGGTGTCTGAGTTGGCAGTGTTGTCCTGTAAGTCTCCTTACTTGGTCCTTCATAAGGACAAGGCGGTCTTGTGACCTTCCCCTTCGTTTATACCGAAGATGATCTCCTCTTTCCACATTAATGAGGATATTGTTCTCCCTTCATTATGTCCACACCCGTCGCAAGGAATTTGAGTTACATTCTTTGGATGTCGTGAGGGCTTTGTGGGTGTATTTAGCGGCTACAGCTTCCTTTCGGAAGTCTGATGCGTTGTTTGTGCTGACAGAAGGACCGCGCAAAGGGTTGGCGGCCTCGTCAGCTACTGTTTCCCGTTGGATCAGACAGACCGTGACTCATGCATATACTGTTCGGGCCAAAGTCCCTCCTTTTCCAGTCACGGCTTATTCCACCAGGGCAGTTAGTACTTCCTGGGCTTTCGGACACCAAGCTTCGGTGTCCCAGGTGTGCAAGGCGGCTACTTGGGCCTCGGTGCACACTTTTGCTAAGTTGATGTGTCAGCATCTGCAGATGCTGCTTTTGGCCGTAAATTTTTACAGGCGTAGGTGTAGGTGCGGCTGGCTCCTCCTGAGAGGATTCTGTTGGGTACAGTTGTTGTTGTTTACCCACCCCTCTTGAATGACACTGCTTTGGGACATCCCCACTTGTCAATGAAGGGCTGCGTCTGTCAGTAAACGTAAGAGAAAAAGGGATTTTATTAAGAAATTACCGTAAAATCCTTTTCTCTGAGTTCACTAACAGACGCAGCACCCACCCCTCTGTGTTGCATTTGTACGGCTTGTTACGAACTGATATGCTATACAGAGCAGAGGGGTTATATGCTGGAGTAAGGATGGCCCCCTGGGAGGGGTCAGCTTCCTTTTTTCTATTTGCCTAGTCTACTCCTGGTAGGATGTGCATAAACCCCCACTTGTCAATGAAGGGCTGCGTCTGTCAGTGAACTCAGAGAAAAGGATTTTACGGTAAGTTCTTAATAAAATCCCTTTTTTCCAGTTTTCTATTGTCCAATTTTGGTGAGCTTGTGCGAATTATACCCTCAGTTTCCTGTTCTTAGCTAACAGCAGTGGCACCCGGTTTGGTCTTCTGCTGCTCTAGCCCACCTGCTTCATAGGTTGATGTGTTGTACGTTACTGTTGCTTTTCTATCATCTCAAACCAGTCTGTCCATTCTCCTCTGACATCAGCAAGGCATTTTTGTCCACAAAACTGCTGCTCCCTGGATATTTTCTTTTTCAGAACATGTTCAGTAAACCCTAGAAATGGTTGTGCGTGAAAATCCCAGTAGATCAGCAGTTTTTGAATACTCAGACCAGCCCATCTGGCATCAACAACCATGCCACATTCAAAGTCACTTACTCTAAATGCCCTTTCCCATTTTGTTGCTCAGTTTGAACTTCAGCAAGTTGTCTTCACCACGTCTAGATGCCTAAATGCATTGAGTTGCTACAATGAGATTGGCTGATTAGCAATTTGTGTTAACAAACAATATGAACAGGTGTACCTAATAAATTGGCTGGTGAGTGTATAGCTTTGCCCTCTACTCTCATTCTTTGCCATGTTTTTTGCCATCCTTTATGATATTTTTTGAACAAGATGACAACAGGTATGTGCAACATATTTGTTTTTAATATATGTCTTTTGGCACAGGGTATCCCTTCTCTGCCTTTTTTACAACCATTTCATTTTCTATTGATGCTAATAAAGTTTTTTGTTTTTTTTTAAGATTTTTTTTATTGTACTTTTCAAAACGCAAGGTGCAAAACAGAGCCTATTGGGCATACCCAGGCTCGCCCATATAATACAACAACAGACCTTAAGCTACTATACAAGGGGAACAACAAAAAAAAGTATGTGGGGGGGGGGGGGATAAACGAAACAGTACGCTCTAACCACCTATGCAAGATGAGAAACACATTTTTCCTATTTGATCTCAAGGGGTTTTTCAGGGCCTAGTTCACTACAGAGATGCTTGCTCCCTCAAAGCCTGTACCAGTGAATGGCTTGTCCGTGCTGCATAAAGTCAAAGTCCTATTAAAGCGGTGTTCCGGCGGATATTTTACTTTTTAGGTAAAAATATCCGTATAATACTCATGCTTAGTGCATTCTGTAAACTAAATTCTGATTAGTATTTTTACAGCATGGTTTTCTTACATTATAATATCACAGCGCGGCCATCTCCAGTGTGGGCATCTGAAGCCAGAGTGTATCTCTTCCTGTATTCCTACCAAACTCACACATGCACAGTGTGGTGCAAGCAGTATAATAGCTTGTAGGTCAGGTTTCCATAGCTACAGCAAAGTCAGGAAGTTGCCACCTCTTATGGAAACCTCTCCTCCCCCCTCCTAGGAAGTTTATCAGCATTTCCATAGATTGTTAGTCAAGAAATACAAAATGTTATTTCACAAAGTTTTTCTCTAATAGTAGGTAATATCCCTTGTTTCTGTATATATATCTACACTCACCGGCTACTTTTTTCTGTACACCTTTTCAATTAAAAAAAAAGAAAGAAAAAAAAAGAAATTGCCTCATCCTGTTGCCCCCCATCAAAACTACCCCCATCATATTCCACCCATCAAAACTACCCCCATCATATTCCACCTATCAAAACTACCCCCATCATATTCTACCCATCAAAACTACCCCCATCATATTCCACCCATCAAAACTACCCCCATCATATTCCACCCATCAAAACTGCCCCCATCATATTCCACCCATCAAAACTGCCCCCATCATATTCCACCCATCAAAACTGCCCCCATCATATTCCACCCATGAAGACTACTCCCATCACATTCCACCCATCAAAACTACCCCCATCATATTCCACCCATCAAAACTGCCCACATCATATTCCACCCATCAAAATGACCCCATAATATTTCACCCATCAAAACTGCCCCCATCATATTCCACCCATTATAATTACCCGTTGAGTTTTTGAGCATTGCTACACTCTAAATCATCAGTGGTTAACCCACATCCCTAACATAAATATGTATTGCCAGAAAGATAACTCCCCTCTGGGACTTTAACGGGAAACCAACTCGTTCAGAGCAACCAAGAAACCAAAAATAAAATAAGAACATTTTATTGGTACAATTAAAACATCATAGGACCTTGGAACATACTAGGTCCGTCGATCAAAAGATACGGAAGAAGTACATTCTGAACCAAGAGAACAAATGCATACATGTGTAGAGTGGGTGAACATGGAGAGACAAGAAAGGACATTACATTGATATATAAAAACACATTTATGACCACTCACACCGCCACCAGGTGGTGGAAGAGACCCAATGCGTTTCGAATATGATCTTCCTCAGGGGTATGTGGTCAAACACTAAAAATCCTCTATATATAGCATTTGAGGAAAAGAGAAAAAAACAAAACAAAACGTAAGTGATAGGTTCAAATGTACACACATTAAAGTTCTGCAATATTTATCTGCATATACATACTGACCGTATTTGGAGATCTCCCTTGGTTCAAAGGGAGTGAAGTGCTACAAAGGGACTTTAATTCCCAAATCCAAAGTCTAGGACATGTTATTTACAAAGGGGACTTAACAGCTTAGCCCCCAACGGGTCACAGGACTATATGAGCAGTGTGTTCCTATTGGTGGTAAAGACAAAGAAGAAAAAAAAAAAAAGAGCTAGTAAGAGCCATTTGGTCATACTTATAGGAAGTGTGAGAATGGGTGAATGATGATTCACCTACCCATATCAGGTTAGTCAGCGATCTATTAAAATGGCTGTCTCCTGCAAATCTGGTGGGTACAAGTACATATCAATTAGTAAGCCTGTCTAGCTGGCTTATTTGGGATATAGGGTATATCTGTTCAGAGAACTAATGAGGGTACATACCTCATACATAGAGATGTGGTTTCTACTTGAGCCTGGAAGGGACTGGGACATAGGAGTGAGTGCAATCACAGAGATAAATTCAATTATTGATCTAAAATAAGATAGAAAGAACATACCATTCAATACACTGGATATGGGTTCATATGGGCTATCGATCAAAAGAAAGGCTATGTAGGTAGTCCAGAGAGCTTACCTATATATCACATACAGGGAGGTGGGAGCCAATAGGCAGGGGGTATTTCCTAGTGTTCCCCAAGAAAGGAGAGCTTAGTCCGGGAGTACTGCCTATGGAGAAGGGTCTCGGTGAGTTTAAGAAGACATGTGGGAAAACATGAAGGGTAAATTGATTATAGCAATGTGAAAGCCATAGGTTGGACCACAAATGGGTCCATTGGAGTCACATTGGTGGCTCTAATAAGTAGAAGGGAAAACCCTAATATTTACCTTACAGAGTCACTCTGAACGCAAGTCCCAGTCCCTAGCACAGAGAGAGCCCTAATCTTACCTGTTCCAGGGACATCTGATAAATAGCGTGACCAATTATGCATTGATTGGTACAGCTGTGACGCAGGCTGATTCAATCCACACCTTCCACTGCAATGGCCGTCTGCCATGAGGACACCATTGCGGCTTCCGGTGCCGATAGTGTGGGTGGTTGCCATGCAACAAACCCCGCATCTACGTGACGCAGATAGAGAGTCTGTGACACGCGGGTGATGTCACACCATCGCCCTCGTGGCTCTGTTGGGCGGAAGCTCAGAAGTGACGTCGCGAAAATGCGACGTTGGCTGTGTGAACGTGCGTGTCTCTGGGTGGGAGGCGGGGGGCATGGATGGGAGGGGCTGGTGTAATGAATATGCCCAAACAGAAGCCCAGACATTAACCCCTCACCTCAGAGTAGAACGCAACCTCCAGGGTCCAACCCAGCAATGCCGGCCCTGGCTCCATCTTGTGGTCAAGACAGAGAATAAAAAAGAAAAAACCCTATAGAGCAGAGATGCAGATATGGATGAAAAATATGAACAGATATAATACAGTGAATTAAGAGGTTATATACTCAATTGGAGGGGTTAGTGGGGGATATGAATAGGGGGAGGGGTGTAATGGAAATTATAATACCTTGTATGCATTATATCTTTCCTGCGCTAATAAGCGTACTTTTCAGCTCTTTTGCATAATGCATTTGATCGACCTGTGTTTGAAGCAGACACAGACACAGATTGCTTCATCTCACATGGCCGTTAGCAGGGATTGTCCTGACATTCCATGCCTGGTGTGTTTATTTATACTCGTCAAACAGAGAGAACAAAAGGGACTGATGGCTTCACAATCAGCCAATCGAGACAGAACTGGTGTTCTACCTCGGTCCCGGCCGTAACGACCCAACCTGGGACCTCCAACGCAAGATGAGACTCCACTCCCCAATTACAGACCCGAAG
>BLSH010167297.1:153577-194066 GCA_018402905.1 Glandirana rugosa | reverse complement strand
CCACAATCTGATCGTTGTGTACGATCCCACAATCTGATCGTTGTGTACGAACATAACGATTGTTGCGTTAGACAGAGTTTAATCTGCAATCTGCAACTCTAAGCAGCAGTATTTGAAATCTCAAATTCCTCCAACAATCTGATCATTGAGCACGAATGTAGCGATCGTTGATTTATGCAGAGTTTGATCTGCAACTCAAAGCAGCGGTATGTGAAATCTCTAATTTCTGCTATCTGTCCTCAGAGCAACAGCACAGCAGTAGTAAAGTAATCTATCTCAGGATGCAGGATCAGATCTTAAAATGTCTCTAATCTCTCCCTCACGCTGTCAGCTTCCTCTCCCTACACTAACCCAAGAGCATGTGACTGCAGCACTATGTGACTCCAGCTTATAAAGAGGCTGGGTCACATGATGCACTGGCCAATCACAGCCATGCCATTAGTAGGCATGGCTGTGATGGCTTCTAAGGGCAAACCAGTGAAACACTCGTTGATTGGCTGCCCTGCAGCTCCTCAACGCGTGGAGTAAAATAGCAGAACCCCGGACAGAACTAGAACGTTTTTTGAAATGTCCGTGTTCGGGTCCGGGTCCCGGACACCCGAAAGTTCGGTACGGACCCGAACGTTACAGTCCGGGTTCGCTCAACACTATACTTAAGCAATCGAGGCTAAATAGGACTTATGCTCATGGTATCATTATTTTACTATTATGATCTTATTATCTTATTGTATTGTTATATTGTATCATATATGAGTTGTCATCAACAATGATGATGATAATTGCTTTTGTATACTATTTTGGCATGCTGTTATGTATAAGGGTCCTGGCTGTTAGAGGGTGTAGCTAGTAATGCTTTGGATCAAATATGTAACCACACACCCCCTCCAGGAAGGGGTGGGCCATCCACAGAGGGTGGGGGTTGGCTGAACAAGTGTGTGTGTGTGTGTATATTGAGGGGCTTGTTGTATGGTCAACTAGGCTCTGATGAAGAGGGTTTGCCCTGGAAACACGTCAGCCTAGCTTTTTGGATACCATCCAGTCCCTCTGCCGAGGTTGTGTTCATCTTTTCCAGTGGATGTACTTTCAATTTTAAGCTTTGTCATCAGCTCCGTTTGTGAGCATAATGATTTTATCCGTATGATTTTAACAAACTGTTTAATGGTATGGTACGAGGTCAGTGCGCCCCTCTTGTTTGTGTTTTTTAGCTGTTTTTATCCACATTCCCTTTAAATACTACACTATATACAGGTGCATCTAAAAAAATTAGAATACCATACAAAAAGTTAATTTATTTCAGTAATTCAATTCAAAAAGTGAAACCCCTATATTCTATAGATTCATTACACAGAGTGATATATTTCAGGTATTTCTTTCTCCTAATTTTCGTTTGAAAAGGTTTTTTATTAAGTTTTATACAGAAAAACGGGATACAGACATCACCACCAAGAACAAGCAATCCTCAGACACGTTGGTGAATGAGTTAGAATATACCTCGGCCTCACGGGGCCAGAAAATTATCAATGAATATAACAGAACTCAAATACACATACAGTTACCAAGTAAGAGCAACCTAGAGGAGGTAAATATCTACTTTCCCTCACCCTTATCCCCTTTGAGGTAACCCCAGACCCACCCCAACTGGGAACAAACTGTGGGCTGAGGGGCACCAGAAAGGACAGACCAAAATGTAGCTCTCCTCCTGCGCAAACAGATGTATAATGCCACTTTGTGTAACACTTAGAGCCCTGAAGGCCTATAGTGGCTTAGTGGCCCTGTATGACTAGTACCCTAACCCCTGTAATCAGGGGAAAGAAAAGGAAACCCGACAATCAATTTATTGTTTAACGGGGCAAGCTCTAGAGCCCAACCCTATTCTTGGGGTTTGAGAAAGCTGGTCCAGCACTAGCCCCATGGCCAAAGCCAACATGAAGAGAGAAAGCTTGAAAGACCCAGGGTATTAAAAGGAGAAAAGAGGAAAGAGGAGAAGATAAAGAAATAAGAGGGAATTGGAGCACCAGGAATCTTGATGTAAAAGTGAGGCACAATTAGCTCAACAGGGTAAGTTAAGGTATTTCTTTCATGGATCCCAGATTAGATCACATTTGGAAGATGTATCTAAAATTATATTGGCAAGCCTCTCCTGTGTCATGATCCAGGAAACTTTTTGTTTCGCAGCATTGAAGGAGACCAAAGGACGTTTCCAAGCCCTGGCAATTGTGATTTTAGCCCCCAGCAAAATGAAAAGGACAAGTTTAAAGAGGGACTTGGAAAGGCCGTCCGGCCTGTAGTTAAGAAGGGCCGTTTCTGGATTCTGGGGGATTGCCTGACCTGAAATCTTTCTCAACAGGTGGAATATTTTGTTCCAAAAGCCTCGGACATGAGGGCACTCCCACCAAATATGGAAGAATGAACCCAGGAGTCCGCAGCCCCTAAAGCAAAGATTAGAGGAATTCGGAAACATAGCAGCCAGTCTGGTTGGGACCAGATACCAGCGCGTGAAGACCTTCAGGTTGGCCTCCCGCAAGGAAACATTAATTATCCCTTTGAAAGATCTCAAAAACAGGGAATTCCACTTCTCTGCGCTCCAGTTGACATCTAAATCCTTTTCCAAATTATTAACAAAGGGGGGCTTATCCTGATTATCCGTCAGAGATGCATAGATTAATGAAATACCACCTTTTTGGTCCTCTAACTCAGAACACCATTTTTCATAAGGAGTAACGCCAGTGGAATCATTTCTTAACCTCCATAAAGAGGTCAGGAAATGATTTATTTGTTGAAATCAAATTTTTTCAGTGTGTAATTTGTTAATACAGTACGAAAGAGTAATAGGGCCCGTATGGGTAAAGAAATGTCCTATACGAAATAAGCCTTTATTTGTCCACCAATGGAAGGCTTGAATTTCAAGAACTGGAGGGAAACGGGGGTTATTGAAAAGGTGATTGAGGGGACAGAGATGCGAGATTAAATGGGGGAGTTTGAGAACCGAATCGCAGAGGGCCATGGAGTGAGAGAGGGTTGGTGCAAGGATTGAGGGCCTCATCTTGAGAGGAGCCGCAACTAAGAAGTCAATATTGTTTAATGGAACAGACTGTCTCTCCATCGCTATCCAATCAGGTTTGTCCCCCCTAGCATAATTAGCAGAGAACTGAGCTATTTGGGCCGCTTGATAGTATTTCCAAAGGTGTGGGAGTCCCAGTCCACCTTGGGTACGTCTCCTGTAGAGAACATTAGCTTGGCATCTATAGCCCTTCCGAGCCCAAATAAATTTGATTATACGCAATTGCAAAGTGTGCAATTGTTGTTTCCTCAGGGGGATTGGGAGGGACCTGAAAAAATATAGAATTCTGGGGAGCAAAGTCATCTTAACAGCATTAATTCTGCCAAGCCATGAAAGACCCATCTGTTCCCACCTAGATAAGTCCTCATTTAATTTCTGAAACAACGGGGGGGTAATTAACCTTAAATAAGTGTTTGATATTGGCTGTCAGGCTGACCCCCAGATATGGAATATGATTGGGGTTCCAGGAGAACTTGTAAAGTTCTCTGAGCTTCTGAACCGTGGCGACCGGTGCGGAGATATTCATGGCCGCAGATTTAGACCAATTAACGCAAAGCCCAGAGACCTCTCCAAACTCCTGAACTAAATGGATAATTCGAGGGGTGGAGGAAAGGGGTGCGGTGATAAATAATAGCAGATCTGCAAAAAGAGCACATTTGTGCGTCTGAGATCCACATTGCACTCCACAAATATCAGGGTTTCCTCTGATAGCAATTGCGAGGGATTCAATCACAACCGCAAAAATTAGGGGGGATAGGGGACATCCCTGTCTAGTTCCCTTGGAAATATTTAGGGGCTCCGAATAGAAGTTTTGCAATTTGACCTGAGCGCTAGGATTAGAGTATAAAGCTTTTAGAGTTTGAATAAATTTTGGACCAAACCCCCATCTAGAGAGGATCTCAAACAAGAACGACCAATCAACAGTGTCGAAAGCTTTTTGAAGGTCCACTGATAAAATGTATCCTTCCTGGCGGGGGCCCCCATCCCAATTCGAGGTGAGAAGCGAGATAATATCTACCGCTCTGCGGATCTGATCTGGACCTTGCCTACCCGGTATGAATCCTACTTGGTCTTTGTAGACGTATTTACTTAGACAATCTATTGGCCAGGACTTTAGTCAGAATTTTAAGGTCATTATTAATTAAAGAGATAGGTCTGTAATTGGAAACGCTCGAGGGGTCTTTACCTGGTTTAGGAATTACAGAGATAAAGGCTAGATTAGCCTCTTTCTGGACCGTAGACCCTGCTTGGAGAGAATTGAAGTGTTTTGCTAGAAAGGGAGCAACGATGGGACCAAAGGTTTTATAGTAACCAGCAGAGAATCCATCAGGGCCTGGGGCCGAAACCTTCTTTAAATTATTAATAACTCCTAGTATTTCTGCTACTGTGAACGGTTGTTCCAGGGACTCCTTATGATCCAAATTGAGTTTGGGAAGAGTGATCCTATTCAGAAACGTGCCTAAGAGATGAGGAGAAGCTGTTTTCCACGCCTCATAGAGACTGGAATAATATTTCTGCAATAAGCTCATAATTCATTCGGGGTTCTGAGTTAAGTTCCCCGCAGAATCCCTTATTTTTGGGAAAGAAAAGGACCGGAACCTGGTAGACAACCTGGCAGCCAATTTAGGACCGATTTGGTCTCTTTGTAAATAAAAATGGGATCTAGACCATTGGATTTGTCTTTCAGTCTTAGTGGTCAGTGCAAGATTAAGAGCAACCCTACTAGACTCCAGTTGAGCCTTCGATTGAGGGGTTGGGTTCTTCTTATGGGACTTGGAGAGAACAGGAAAGTCCCGCTCTAATTTCTCTATGTCACTCACCCTCTCTTTTCTGAGCTTTACTGACAGCTCGATGATTCTGCCCCTCATCACCTCCTTGTGAGCTGCCCAAAGTGTCGAAGGTGAGACTTCCCCATTATCGTTCAACTGAAAGTATTCCCTGAGTTCCTTCTCCAGCAATGAACAGTGGACTGGGTTGTTTAAAAGAGATTCATTCAACTGCCACTGGGGTTTCCCTCTTTGGCCAGGGGACACTTTGATTTGAATTATAACTAGCGAATGATCTGACAGAGGAGAGTCTCTTATGTAGGCTTTAGAGATCAAGGGGATGGCGAGGGCAGGAGTGAAGATGTGGTCTATCCTAGCCATGCTCTGGTGGGGTGCGGAATAGTGGGTGTAATCCTTCACTTTAGGATTAAGTTCCCTCCAAATGTCAACCAGCCCTAAGGAAAATAGAAGCTTTGCAAGTTTAAGGCTATGTTTTGACGGTTGGAGGGGACGGCCTTTTCCCGACTTGTCGAGAGAGTGGTCAAAGGCCAAGTTAGAGTCATCCCCCAAAACCACAAACCCTTCCAGGTGAGGAGAGAGAAGCTTGAACATAGTTTGGAAAAAATTTGCTTGGCCCTGATTTGGGGCGTAATAGGAAATAAAGGTATATACTGAACCCCCTAGATCCCCTGATAAGAGTAAGAACCTACCCTCTGGGTCTTTAATTTCTTTCTGAGGATGAAATGCAACCTGCTTGGCAAAAAAGACTCCCACCCCTCTAGACTTTTCTGTAGCGTTAGCCAAAAAGAATTGGGGATAATTAGAGTGGACAAACTTAGGGTTATACTGGCCTGAAAAGTGTGTTTCTTGCACTAGAAGGACATCAATATGCTGGGAGTGGGCCAAAGAGAAATACTTTTTCCTCTTCATCGGGGAGTTAAGACCTTGGACATTATGAGTCGCTATTCTCAGTTTCTCCGGGATGTCAACAATATTGGCCATTTCATCGGAAAGGGAATCTATGCATCTCTGAGGGAAGGCTTACCTGATTCTGAGCTTGATAAGTACGGGACCAGTCACTCACAGAATCTATTGAGATGAACCACTGTGCCTCGATGATAGTATTGCGACCCTGGTGCTGAAAAGAAAAAGCTAAGTAAGTAAAGAAAGGAGGAAACAAAGCAGGAGAAGAGAAAATAAAGAACACTGGAGGGGAGTGATGAAGACCACCCACCTGACCCCTCCGAGTTTTGGCAAGGGGGGCTGGAAAATTCACCCCCCAAGCCAGAGACATACAAAAACGTATCTGCCTAATGGGCAGAGATACATCTGACCGAGGGAATCCCCACATGTGATTCCCCGGGACAGAGGGAGACGCAAGGCTTCCGCCCCGGCCAACTCCTAGACCCAAAACTAGGTAATGATATCAAAAATTTTAAAGAACCAGAAAAAACTTTAGAAAAAGTTCTGCAATAAGTCTCTGGGGAACCCCCCCAGAAGAGTAACCCTGTCCGGGGGGGCCTGAGTGGAGCCAGGATCCTTGAAAGGAACCCGGGACAACCCAGGCCACCCCGTACCCAGAGGGCGGCAACAAAAATATCATAAGTAACGTAGACCTTGCTACCATGGAGACAACAACCAAACGAATATGTCCCCCAAAAAAGTTTTAGATATCCCCCATAAAATTCCCCCAATCCTTCCTCCCGGGGGCCGGGCCCAAAGACCTGCCCCCCCTGTAAAAAAGCCTGGGGACAGGGCCAATTCCCCCGTAAGGGTCACCCTAAAACGTACTGAAATAGGGGCACTTCTGGAAAATCCTAGGACCACAATTGAAAACCGGCATAGTAAATTAGGATATTCTCCTCACTCCCCTGACCGTCCAGCAAAAGGTCAGGGGGGGGGGAGGAGAGGCATAACAAGAAAAGCAAAACAGTCTAACAAGGGATGGAGCACTGCACCGCGTGAGCAACCAACGTTGGCTCATGGAGCCAAGAGTCTCAATCTAAGGGTAGAACTCCGGAGTCATGGAGGATGAGAGTCCTTGGAGCGCTTGGATTTCTGGCTCCGCCAGAGCTGTGGTATTGGGCTCTGAGGTGAAGGACGCTTGGAGGAACCTGCAGCTTTATTAGACAACGAGGAAGAAGCATCCAGCGAGATGAGGTTGAGACGTAGTAAGAGGTGTTCCCCCTCCTGGAAATTGGAGAAGCCATAAGTCTTGCTTTTAAAGACGAAAGAGAGGCGGAAAGGGAAGGTCCACCAGTATTTGATAGAGGATTTCATAAGGACTTCCAACAAAGGTTTCATGGATCTTCTTTTTTGGATGGTGGAAGGAGACAAATCCGCAAAGATTTGAACGGGATGACCTTGGATGGACATATTGGGGGCGTTCCTAGAAACTTTCATGACCTCCTCTTTCACACTGAAGAAATGGGGCTTCACGAGAATGTCTCTGGGAAGTCCATCTGAGCGGGGTGGATGTAGCGCTCTGTGAACCCTATCGAGTTCCACACGGTATTCTGGAATGCCCGGGATGATATCTTTGATAAACTCAGTGACTGCTACGTGGGCATCTGTGATACTTTCAGGGAGGCCCCTGATCCGGAAATTGTATCGCCTGGAGCGGTTTTCCAAGTCATCTATTTTAGACAGGGCTGTTTCCAGTTGGTCTTGAAGATCCTGGACCCGTGCTGTATTCTGATTGGCTCTTGCAACCGTTTGGTCCGTTTTGTGTTCAATTGCATCAATCCTGGCGCCCAAACTTTGGAGATCAGCTTGAATAACTGACATTATTTGTGAGGCTGTTTGGTCGAGTCCCTTAGACAGCATCTTAGAGAAAACCTCCATCATCATCTGGAAGTCCGCATGAAAGGTGGGAGAGTGAGGTCCAGGAGATCCAACAAGGGAATTATCCGAGGCCTGTTCTTTAAGTGGGGTTGTAATAAGTTTGTCAAGTGTCCTTTCCAGGAGCGAAATAGTGGAAGCTGGAGAAAGAATCTGAGCTGAGAGTTGAGCTCCAGGTAGAGGGCCAGGAGAAGAGAGAATTTGTGAACCCCCCTCCGAGCCCGCATCCATGTCGTCCCCTCTGTCCGCTGACAACTGTTGTGCTCCAGGGGCCATGTGGTCAGCTTTTGGGGCCTGGACATTAAAGCCAGGTTGACGAGAAAGGTCCCATCTGACTGCCCCTGACTCCATAGCAACCGATCCTGGTGGGGGAGGATAGTTAGACTCTTTTTATAGATGCCACAAAATAAAGACCCCCCAGTCTAGGGATGATCCCCCTGCACAAGTGGGGCTCTGAGCCTTTAAAACTTATATGTGGTTGGGGGGTATGAGCAGAGCCCCCTTACAGCTGCACAGCAGGTGGGAAGCAGAGAGGCCTTATGTATGGCCTGGCGTGGAGGACTGAGTCTGGTGAAGGCTCCCTTAAGAATATAAGTGTCCCCCGTCTCTCCAGGGGAGACCTCTGGCTTAGAATGTGCCGTGGGGGGCGATCACAGGGCCCCCCTCCGATCCACTGATGCGGGCCGCCCACCGCGAGATACGGGAGAGTTTGCGAAGGCCCAAGCCGCGGCCTTGCGTGAAAATGTGGCCGGGCGCTGGTGCTCCAGCTTCGCGGACCGATCCGCCGCGTCTCCTGTGAGACCCTTGGGTCCTGCTCTCCCCCAAGGAGCGTAGTGGTGGGGGTCCGTGCTCCGGTTCTGGCCGCTGGAGGTCTGGATGGCCGGGGAAGATCGAAGCCCTGGAACTAAATGACCATTCCAGGCGCTCCGCACATGCGCACTCCTTCTTTGTCCTAATTTTGATAATTATGGCTTAAAGCTAGTGAAAACTCAAAATTCAGTACCTCAGAAAATTAGAATATTGTGAAAAAGATCAATATTTTAGATTCATGGTGTCACGCTCTAATCAGTTAATTAACTCAAAACACATGTAAAGGTTTCCTAAGCCTTTAACCCTTTCACTGCCGTAACTGCTTACAGGTGCTTGCAGGACCCTGTGGCGGCTGGTGCTAAACTTTTATTTTGGGGGCGGCAAACAAACACCCCCCAGTATTAAAATAATATCATTTCCATGCTTAGATAAAGATTGGTATGTATACAAGGCTACTGCCTACCCTACAGGCTCCACTAGGTGGAGTAATGGTGATTATGAAACTCTAAAGGGGTAAATGGCGCTGCCCTTTTTTAAAAAAAAAAAACGTAATATCTTCAAAAAGTGCAAAGTGCTCCAATTATAAATGTGACATAATCCATTTTTTTTTTCATAAATCCATAATCATTGAAAAATACTTTGTCTCTAGAAAGTGCAAAGTGCTAAATTGTGCAGCCGTATAATATGAGCAATAGTTCATATACTGTATCCATTAGGATCAACTTAATAGTACAAAAAATTATATAATTTCAAGATTAAACCAACAAAAATAAAAAAATAAATAAAAAATATATAAAAGATATATAAAACATAAGTAAGAAGTAAAAAATGGGGAAAAAGTCTTGTATTTGATTTTTCAAAGTGACTCGTCTCAGACTTTCAGAGTGACTTGTGCAAAAAACAGCATATTCTTGTGCAATAAAGTGAATCCATGCGTGCTCACTCTTGTCTCCACACTCACCAGATAGCAAAAACCCTGCAGGGATAAATCACATATAAGCAGAGCCATCTTTAATCCTGGTGTCCGGTAGGCAAGCCTCCTCAGCAGCGTGTTAAATCACCAGATGACACCACATGTGGATGGATGGAAAAGATTAACTCTCATAGCATGAATCCGATAATGAGTATTTTTTATTAAAGTCAGTCAGCAGTAAAAACAGCTTAAAACCAGATTAAAAAACATACTACATGAGTGCAGGGACTGGAAACAGGTTAATTCCTTATGTCTGGGATGGCGTGCGTTCCACAGACCAATTCTCCTTGACCGTAAGTTGTATGATTGCGTACCAAACCCCGCCTTATACGTTTCATCGTCAGACATCATCGGAAGTGGCGCCATCTTGGTACAACTTACGCCTTATATAGTGAGTGAGATCGCTGCATTAATTACACCTGTTGTTTTAGCACATTTGCAGCAATGCAAGAGGGGGTTATATTATCATAATAACAGCTCAATTTCATCAGCATTCTAAATAAACCCCAAAATATATTGGATTAAGTTTATTATGTGTTTTGGAAATTAAGTTATATACTTCATAAGTGGGTCAATGTCTCTGCACCCCCAGTGGCCAGCCAGGACATTACATTTCCAATGGAGATCTCTATCCCACTATGCCCCCAGTGGTTAGGTGGAGAGTCTGCAGGCTCAAACACACAATGCAATCCAGATATTACCCAGTAAAACTTCTGAATTCTTTAAAATATCTTTTTAAAATGATGTACATATTTTTATTATGCGATGCAAATTAATTTCTGGATGATCTCATTTTTATATAAAATCCTAAATTAGTTAAAAAACCATATCAATAGTTTATATACTACACCTACTACAGGAAGATTGAAAATTGGTGGTGCGTTGTGTCAGTCTAACCCACTGCATTACCGATCTCAGTAAAGAGCTTTCATCAGAAGCTCTTTACCATGTGATCAGCCGTGACCAATCACAGCTGAACACGATGTAAACAGAAGGAGCCGTTTATCGGCTCTCCTCCACTTGCGTCTACAGACGCGAGTAGAGGAGAGGCGATCGGTGGCTCTCCCTACGGGGGGGGGGGGTCTGCTCCGATTGCTTATCAGTGCAGCCCCCGCTAGGGTCGCCACTCTAAACCACCAGGGAGAGCCCGCCCACGGACCACCAGGGAGCTGACCAGGACCACCAGGGAGCCAATCAGGAGCCCACCCTGACCCCCAGGGAGCCCACCCTAGACCACCAGGTAAGGGGCACAATGCCCAACATGGATGGTACTCAGTGCCTATTTTAGATGCCACCCTAGACCACCAGGGAATGCACACATTACAGTGCCTTCTATCAGTGCCACCTATCAGTACCCAGTGCCTATCGGTGCCCATCAGTGCTGCCTATCAGTGCCACCTCATCAGTGCCGCCTCATCAGTGCCAATCAGTGTAGCCTCATCAGTGCCCGTCAGTGTAGCCTCATCAGTGCCCTTGTGATGGAGAAAACATACCTATTTACAAAGTTTTGTGACAGAAACAGAAAAACTTTTTCTCAAAA
The DNA here is from genome assembly GCA_018402905.1 of Glandirana rugosa. Classification (NCBI taxonomy): domain Eukaryota; kingdom Metazoa; phylum Chordata; class Amphibia; order Anura; family Ranidae; genus Glandirana; species Glandirana rugosa. The sequence continues at coordinate 183,075 of BLSH010167297.1, read as the reverse complement.
ATTTCGGTCTTTTTTTATTTGCAGCGCAAAAAATAAACGCAGAGGTGATCAAATACCACCAAAAGAAAGCTCTATTTGTGGAAACAAAATGATAAAAATTTTGTATGGGTACAGCGTCGCATGACCGCGCAATTGTCATTCAAATTGTGACAGTGCTGAAAATTGGTCTGTGCGGGAAGGGGGGTAAGTGCATGGTATTGAAGTGGTTAACTATACTTGGATTTAATCTATTAAGTTCTGTACATTTATATAACCACCTACTAAGTAAGTCAAAAATAGTACTCCAGTAAAATTTTAAATTTATTTAAAGTTACATTATTATTGGAAATTGGATATAAAGCAGTTGAGGTCGATATCAATATTAAGGCCACCAGGATATAAAGACCCCAACCTTGTATATCCACCTTGTTTCATTCTGTGACACTTTTATCTTTTTATTACCTCCTATCCAGTAATCTTTTATCTTATCTATCCCATAGAATATAAGTCCCGTGGGATCTTTCTGGTGTACCTCCTTGAAATGGCGAGACAAGCTGTGCTTGGGGGAACCCTTTTCTTCTTTTTGTTTTTAGGTTACTTTTTTATATTTCATTTCTTTATTAAATTTTCATTATATCACAATATAAACATTTGTAAAAAAATGTGTCCTTTATTTTACATTGCATTGTAGCTGAACATCCCCACCAGCATAATGGTGATTTCCCTTCTTGACATCTATGTGCTTTGCCTTGTGGTATATACCAACGTACTAAGCATTTATAATTAATTTCAATGGTACTCCTATCTATTTCTGAACTATGTACCATTTTCCAGATTCTCCCAAGGGTTGGTTCTTTTCCCCATGCTCCCGTGTTTTAGCTGGGCGTACCACCATTCATCTATCACCATTAAATCTTTTTTGTGTTTTAAAACCTGTAATGTGCAAATTTTCCCTTTTTCCATTAAATCCTTTAACCACTTCCCTACCGCCGTATGCAGAATGACAGCCAGGAAGTGTTTCAGTTATCCTGACCGGGCGTGATATGACGCCCAGCAGGATAACATGCTGGCGCATGCCCGTGGGGGCGCGCATCGTGGCGATCGGTGGTGCGGTGTGTGAGTCTGACCCACCACATTACCGATCATCGGAAGCTCTTTACTATGTGATCAGCCTTGACCAATCATGGCTGGTCACAGTGTAAACAGGAAAAGCTGTTTGTCAGCTTTGCCACTACTCACATCTGCAGACGCAAGTAGTGGAGAGCCGATTGGCTGCTCTCCTGATGGGGATGGGGGGTCCGTGCTGATTGCTTATCAGTGCAGTCCACCTAGGATCGCCACCCTTGACCACCAGGGAGCCTGCCCAGGGACCACCAGGGATGTGCCCACCAGGACCACCAGGGAACCGATCCTAGACAACCAGGGAGCCCACCCTAGACCACCAGGTAAGGGGCATAGTGCCCAACATTTATGGCACTCAGTGCCAACTTCAGATGCCACCCAAGACCACCAGGGAATGGGCTCCTATTAGTGCATCTGTCATCTGCTGCCCACCAGTGCCCCCTATCAGTGCCCATTAGTGCCACCTATCAGTGTCAATCAGTGCCGCATATAAGTGCCCATCGGTGCCACTTATCAGTGCCCGTTGTGGAGGAAATTATAATACGCTGTGTGCATTATATTTCGCTTTCGCTAATAAGCACACTTTTCAGCTCTTTTGCATAATGGATTTGAGTGCACTCGTGTTAAAGCAAGTAAAACACTCACATTTCAAGCTCTTCCGTCAGTCCTCAGTAGCCATGCTTGCTGATTTTATTTATAGGGTTGAAATAGGGATAACAAAGGGACTTGGTTCACAATCAGCCAATCAGCCTCCAAGGCACAGTCACATGACATGAGCTCAATACAAAATAACAACAAATGACAAACTTGTTTATATTCAAACAATACATTAAAAGGGGCGTGCATGCACGGGGAAAAGCTGGCAGCCTGTATGAGTCCCAGCCGTTGGGTGGGTGGAGATGCACACACTCCAGATAACAATGAAAGCCATGTGAAAACATGGCTCCCATTGAAACCAAAGTGTTACCTCACAGAGGCTGTCCCGCCAAACCGCGCATGCAAAGCCAACTCTACCATTACAATGAATCCTATGTAATATAGTTCATATAACTATATTTAATAGTGATTATACTACTGTTCCATTAAAGGTTAAATTATGCACAAAGGAATATAGCTGTGGGTTTCTTTCATGTGGATCAAACATGACAGAATGCTTACAGAGCATTATCCTTACATAAAAGGCAATACTGATTCCATACTGCAAGCACATCCCCGTCAAGCGGATTAATCTACACATAATACAGGGGCCCCCCAGCTGACGGTAATATAATTGTGCCACGTAATGGGCATTGCACCTCAAAGATCCGGACCGGCGTTCGCTCCAGCGTTAACGGCTCAGAGCGCCTGCCGGCCGGGATGATCAGGCGGGTAGTGTACGGTTACCAATTAATGGAAGGTTTCCATTGTAAGTGGCCTTTTCTCAATATCGGTTAAAGCCATATTTGCTATACACAGCGAATACCGGTAAACTGACACTGGGAGACACTGTGACAATGCATAATTAACACATCCTAATAAAATTTCTACAACACCGTCAGTGCTGCATATCAGTGCTGCATAGCAGTGCCCGTCAGTGCTGCTTATCAGTGCCGCCTATCAGTGCCCATCAGTGCTGCATTAGGGATGAGCTCCTGCATTCAAATCGAACATTAGGGGCTTGTCCGTTTGTGCCATTGCGAACATTATGGGGTGTTCATGAGAATTTCACGCACCCCATAATGCATTCCAATTGCAGCGGAATGCCGCCCGCTGATTGGCCAAAGCATGCACATGACCTGCATGCTTTGGCCAATCAGCGGGCGGCCTGTTATTAGAGCTATGATTGGCTAAAGACAGAGTGCATTTAGCCAATCACTGCTCAGCAGCCTCAATCCACACTATATAAAGCCGCTTGTACAGCGGCCCTATGTAGTGTGTGTTGGTGGCGATGCTGGAGTGATAGAGAGAGAGTTTAAGTTGCGGATTTCAGGCAGTTTAGCTAGATATTGCAAATTGTGAAAAAAAAAAAAAGATAGCTAGCTATATATAAAGATAGCTTGTATATAGATTGCTCTATCTATCTATCTATCTATCTATCTATCTATCTATCTATCTATCTATCTAACTATCTATCTGTCAGTGCAGGCAGGTTAGTGTAGGGAAATATATACTAGATAGATAGGGCTATCTGTATACAGTCAGGCAGTGCAAGAATATACGTATACCTTCCTAGTGTGTATATATATATATATATATATATATATATATATATACATATATGCCTTTAGTGTAGTAGACTATATACAGCTAATTCAATGTACAGTATCTCACAAAAGTGAGTACACCCCTCACATTTTTGTAAATATTTTATTATATCTTTTCATTTGACAACACTTAAGAAATTACACTTTGCTACAATGTAAAGTAGTGGTACAACTTGTATAACAGTGTAAATTTGCTGTACCCTCAAAATAACTCAACACACAGTCATTAATGTCTAAACCGCTGGCAACAAAAGTGAGTACACCCCTAAGTAAAAATTTCCAAATTGGACCCAATTAGCTATTTTCCCTCCCCGGTGTCATGTGACGCGTTAGTGTTACAAGGTCTCAGGAGTAAATGGGGAGCAGGTGTCTTAAATTTGTTGTTATCGCTCTCACTCTCTCATACTGGTCACTGGAATTCAACATGGCATCTCATGGCAAAAAACTCTCTGAGGATCTGAAAAAATAATTGTTGCTCTACATAAAGATGGTCTCTAGGCTATAAGAAGATTGCCAAGACCCTGAAACTGAGCTGCAGCACGGTGGCCAAGACCATAAAGTGGTTTTACAGGACAGGTTACATTCAGAACAGTCCTCGCCATGGTCGACCAAGGATGTTGAGTGCACCTGCTCAGCATCATATCCAGAGGTTGTCTTTGGGAAATAGACATATGAGTGCTACCAGCATTGCTGCAGAGATTGACAGGGTGGGGGTTCAGCCTGTCAGTGCTCAGATCATTCGCCGCACACTGCATCAAATTGGTCTGCATGGCTGTTTTCCCAGAAGTAAGCCTCTTCTAAAGATGATGCACATTTAAGCCCGCAAACAGTTTGCTGAAGACAAGCAGACTAAAGACATGGATTACTGGAACCATGTCCTGTGGTCTGATGAGACCAAGATAAAGCTATTTGGTTCAGATAGTGTCTAGTGTGTGTGTGGCAGGAAACAGGTGAGAAATACAAAGACAAGTGTGTCTTGCCTACAGTCAAGCATGGTGATGGGAGTGTCATGGTCTGGGGCTGCATGAGTGCTGCTGGGGAGCTACATTTCATTGAGTGAACCATGAATGCCAACATGTACCACGACATACTGAAGCAGAGCATGATCCCCTCCCTTCAGAGACTGGTCCGCAGGGCAGTATTCCAACATAACGACCCAAACACACCTCTAAGATGACCACTGCTTTGCTAAAAAAGCTGAGGGTAAAGGTGATGGACTGGCCAAGCATGTCTCCAGACCTAAACTCTATTGCGCATCTGTGGGGCATCCTCAAACGGAAGGTGTAGGAGCGCAAGGTCTCTAACATCCACCAGCTCCGTAATGTTGTCATGGAGGAGTGGAAGAGGACTCCAGTGGCAACCTGTGAAGCTTTGGTGAACTCCATGCCGAAGAGAGTTAAGGCAGTGCTGGAAAATAATAATGGGCACACAAAATATTGACACTTTGGGCCCAATTTGGACATTTTCACTTAGGGGTGTACTCACTTTTGTTGCCAGCGGTTTAGACATTAATGGTGGTGTGTTGAGTTATTTTGAGGGGACGGCAAATTTACACTGTTATACAAGCTGTACACGCACTACTTTACATTGTAGCAAAGTGTCATCTCTTCAGTGTTGTCACATGAAAAGATACACTTATGTATTACGTATTATGTACATTGTATATCAGTGCATTTGGGGTGTACATACGGTATATAGTACACTTGACCTGGTGTATTAAAATGTATACAGCCTGGTGTATATATATATATATATATATATACATACATACACACACACAATGTATTGAGTGTACACTATATATCGGTGCATTCGGTGGTGTGCGGTATATAGTGCATGTGGTTCATGTGCATGTTGTGTCTTAAAATATATACAGTCTAGTCTAGGACTTCTCCTTGCTCCTCAGCTGGGATCTCAACCTCTACTCTACCTGCAGTCCTCTCCAAAACCTGCACTGAGAGGAATGAAGGTGTAGCAATGCGTGACACAGCTAGTACTTGCAGCCAATCTGCTAACAGTACAACACCAGGTGAATTTAGCAGGTAAATATCCCTACCCCAGTTGCTGAACCGTAAAAAGAAATACTGTGCCAGCCATCCACATGCTCAGCGTCTTAATGCTAGCTTGGCCAAATTGCTAGCACTCCAACTGCTGCCTTTTCAGCTGGTAGACTCTGCCCCCTTTTGTGAATTTGTGGAATGTGCTGTCCCACAGTGGCAGGTTCCCAAAAGACATTTCTTTTCATGTAATGCCATTCCAGCTCTCTACCGTTATGTGGAAGGCAATGTTTTGGCCTCGTTGGACAGTGCGGTCAGCAGCAGGGTTCATATTACCGCTGACTCATGGTCCAGCAGGCACGGTCAGGGATATTACCTTTGATTCACGGTGCACTGAGTAACTGCTGGCAGCTGGGAAGGATGCAGGACAGGGTTCAGTTTTGGAAATAGTTACGCCACCATGCCTCCAAGAAGCTGGTGGTGACTTTGCCACATCCACCTCCTCTACCCCTCCTCTTTTTCTACCTCTGTGGCCTCTTCTGCAGAATTTTCCTCTGAACCTGCAGTGCTCCCAAACATTCAAGGGGCTATGCAAGCAGTCAGGTTAAAAGATGCCATGCAGTGTTTGAGTTAGTCTGTCTTGGCCACACTGGGGAAGAGTTTCTTTCAGCTCTGCGGGGGCAGGCTCAGAGGTGGTTTATGCCACGGCAGCTTGAGCCAGGAATGGTTGTATGCGACAATGGCACCAACCTTCTCTCTGCCCTCTGAATGGGACAATTGACACATGTTCCATGCTTGGCACACGTCCTGAATTTGGTGGTGCAGCATTTAGCTGCACCACCCAGGCTTACCAGCAGTACCCAGGCTTACCAGATATCCTGAGGCAGGCCAGAAAAGCCTGTGGTCATTTCCGGCATTCATACATCCAGCGTAAATTCAACCTGCCCAACAACCGCCTCATTTGTGGCATGCCCACCAGGTGGAGCTCAACATTGGCAATGCTAAGCGACTGCACGCACAACCGAGGGTTTATCAATGAGTACCTCTGTGAGCATGGCACCAGGACAGGCTCAGGGGGACTAATGATCAGGATGCATGCACTGTCCTGTCACCCTTTGAGGAGACCACAAGGATGGTGAGCAGCAACAGTGCATGCATCAGTGACACTGTCCCACTATAATTCTTTCTGGAGCACACGCTTCTTTGAATCATGGACAGGGCACTTGAAGCAGAATCGAGGGAGGAAGAGGAGGAGTTCCTTTCCTCTCAAGGCCCCCTTTAAGCAGAGAGCATCCCTGCAGAGCCGCCAAACACACGGGAGGAGGATTGAGTCAGCATGGATGTGGAGTATAATACGCAGCAGTCTTCAAGGGATCATGGTTTTCAGGCCCCAGAAACCCAAGGAGTTGTACGTGGCTGGGAGTAGGTAGTTACTGATAATGCCATCCTCAGTGACCCAGAGGACACTCATGCCTCCTCAAACTTACGCTGCATGGGCTCTCTGATTCTGAAAAGCCTGCGAAAAGACCCTAGGATTTGTGGTATCAAGGAGAGGGATCATTACTGGCTGGCAACCCTTCATGATCCACGTTACAAGGGTAAAGTTGTAGAACTCATCCTGCCCGCACAGAGGGTGCAGAGGATGAAACATCTTCAGGATACCTTGAAGAAAAGTTTGTGCAATGCCTTTCCAGACTCTGTCCTGCTGCTGGTCCTGGACAACATGTTTCTGAAGTGAGTGGTGGAGAAGGTGGCCGGCTGAGCGATGCCTTTAAAAAAATTTTCAGTCCTCAGCACCCAGGCCCGATAGGTTCAAGCAACCATCATCAGCGTCTGCATTATATGGTGCAGGAATATATAGGGGCAAGAGCAAACTTGGAGACCTTTCCAACTGAGCATCCACTTAGTTACTGGGTCTTGAGGATGGACCACTGGCCAGAACTTGCTCAATATGCAATTTAGCTAATGGCCTGTCCTGCATCGAGCGTGCTTTCTGAACGGAGTGCTGCTGGAGGGTTCGTAACCAATCAAAGAGTGCGACTGTCCACAGACTCTGTTGATAGGCTCACATTTATAAAAATGGATCAGTCCTGGATCAGCAGCTATCAAGCCCCTGATGCTGATGCAACTGATTAATTTTGCTAGGGATCTGGGATCCCTTGAAGACTACCACTGCTCCTATTCCTCCTGTCTATAATCTAGAACAATATTTTGTATTTAGTGCACCACCAACACCCAAGGCCCAATTTTTCTGCAGCTGGTTTACAGGGGCATGCCATAACAATTTTTAAACTAATTTAAACAGCAGGGCCCGTTCCTGCGTCCAACAAGAGTAACTGCAAGGGGTTACAGTGTTCTGGCACTGCCAGCACCCAAGGCCCAAGTTTTCACCACCTGTTTGGGGCTTTCGTCACAATTTTTAAACTAATTTGCAACATCAGGCCCTGTTCCTCCGTCCAAAAATAGTAACTGCAAGGGGTTACAGTGTTCTGGCCCCACCAGCACCCAAGTCCCAGTTTTTCGCCACCTGTTTGACTGGGGGATTTCGTCACAAATTTTAAACTAATTTACAACATCAGGCCCTGTTCCTCCATCCAACAAGAGTAACTGCAAGGGGTTACAGTGTTCTCGCCCGTTCCAGAAATTAAACAAAGGTGACGGCACTCCAGGTATGCAGTAAGAAAGGTGAACATTTATTGCAAATGAGATTGACGTGTTTCACGAAACTAAGTTTGCTTGATCATTATCTGTCAAAGACCGGTAGTGGTAACAGGTATATAACACTTTTACAGCTGACATACAACCGGCTCTGATTGTGCTAGTTAACCCTTCCCATACTTATAGGGTGCATACAAGATAAGCGTATATTTAATATACATATATATGCCTATACCATAAAAACATTCTTAAAGCGGAGTTCCACCCTAAAGTGGAACTTCCGCTGGTTGGATTCCTCCCCCCCTCAGGTGTCACATTTGGCACCTTTCGGGGGGGAGGGGGAAGAGGACACCTGTCTTTAGACAGGTGTCCTTTTCCACACTTCCGGGAGCTCTGGCCGGCGGACGCGGCCGCTGACGTCAGAAGCCCGGCTCCCTCCTCCCTGCTCGCTCTGCTACTGGCCGCCTGGCCAGTAGCAGAGCGCAGCAGAGCTCGCGCATGCGCAGTAAGGTGCCCGGCGTGAAGCTGTACTGCTTACACGTCCGGGTTCCCTTACCCGCGATGGAGGCGGCTGCACCCGTCCCCCGATCCGAAGATCGGCGGCGGGTGCCGACATCGCTGGACTCCAGGACAGGTAAGTGTCCTAATATTAAAAGTCAGCAGCTACTGTATGTGTAGCTGCTGACTTTTATTTTTTTTTTTAGCCCGGACCTCCGCTTTAATAAGCAGTGAATTAGTGAGTGAAAATAAGAACAAATGCCCCTAAAATAATGAAGGAAGAAAAAAACAAAAAAATAAATAAAAAACCTAAAGCATCACAAAAATGAGGAAAAAACATCCCTACTCCACACAAAAGTACACCAGCTTTTATATTCAGTTCAATTGATTCAAAAGGTAATGATTCCAAAAACATATATATATACACTCGTATGGAGAAAAATGGGAAGAAGATCCCTGTCATTGTGTGCCCCCAATTGTTATTTGTTTAAAACAAACTTTTGTATCTGACATATATTAAGTTTTTTTATTTTATATTATACTTGTCTAAATTTACTATGCTAGTTTATTTGTATTACTTATATGTATATATATTTATTTATATTAATATCATATTTAGTATTATATATTGTATTTGTGCATACCCAAATAGTTGGCGTATGTGACACGTAACATTACCGATATTAATAATCTATGAAAAACATAGCGATTATAATGGGGCAATAGAAAAAAAGTTGTCTAAACTAGGAGAAAACAGTCGCAATAAAAATAGGCAAAATTCCTAAAGGCCACATAGAATAACTTATGAATATAAATTATCCAGAGATGGTCCAAAATTTATACAAAACATATCCAAAGACCATGGCCCCGGAAAGGTACCTACAATAACAGATGTCATCTTTGTATATAAAAGGGATCCTATGAAACATGTCCCTGAATGATATCCAATATATACAATTTTTTGAAAAATTCTTTGAAAAACCACATAGATAAACATCAAGAAATAAACAAATAGTATGTATCACAAAAATAAATAATAAATAACAGGAGGTGTTGGACAATCAATTATCATAGAAATGGGATACATCCCACTCAAAATTGAGGCCCAACGGCTTTCTACTTTTTAACCTATATTTCCAAAAAACTTATCGTTTGCAAAGCAAATGGAAAAGGTCACCTCCTCTTTTGTGTGCCTTAACCTTCTTGATCACTTGTACTGAAACAAGATTACAATCTCCTCCATGACTTTGGTTGAAGTGACGGACTACATTGGTGGAAGTGACGGACTACATTGGTGGATCTTTTGGTTTTGATGTCTGATAAATGTTCACAAAATCTGTCTCTCAGTCTGTGTGTAGTTCTGCCAATGTATTGTATGGAGCACTCCATGCATGTGATGGCATATATGACATAAATGGTGTTACAGTTGTAAAATTTATCAATGTCATACCGTTTGCCATCTACCGAAGAAAGAAAATGATCGTCCTGCAATATGTGGAGACAACACAGGCAATCTCTGGCGCCACACTTAGTTTCCTTTACAGTGGAGCCAGGTGAGAGAGCGTGAAGAAGAACTGCTAGATTAAAAAAAAACTGGGAGACAGGAAATTGCCAAGTGTTCTAGCTCTTCGGGCAACTATATTAATCCCGTTATCTAAGATATTTGAGCATATTTCATCACTGAACAAAACTGGTAAATGTTTGTTAACTATGTGTTTTATACGCTCAAATTCGAGACTATATTCCAATATTAGATCTGCTGTAATCATGTCTATGCCTTCCTTTCACTGTATGTCTAATTTGGATTTTCTGACCAACATTTCTTCAGGTCAAAAGATCTTTCCTATTTTTACTGGCAGCAATAGAAAATGCTCTATCCAGTGACCACCTGGGATATCCCCTGTCTAAAAAACATCTGTAGAGTTTAGAAGATTCCTGTTCAAAGGTACTTTGGTCGCTACAAATTCGATGCAGTCTCATAAAATGTCCCGCTGGGATGTTTTTAACAACATGTTTAGGATGGCTGGAACTAGCATGTAGAAGATTGTTGCCTGTTAGAGGTTTTCTATTTAAGCCACAGGACACCCGTCCATCCTCATGCCCCAATTGGACATCTAAGAAGCTGACTGTGCGTGGGCTTTTGTGGCCAGAGAATGACAAATTACACTTGTTATTATTGAAGAAACCAAGAAAGGCATCAAGATCCAATTCTCCACTGCACACAAGGATCAGATTGTCTATGTAGCGACGATACACAATGATCTGATCCCTAAACTGGTTACTATCTCCAAAGATGTGGGACCATTCCCACCAACCCATAAATTGGTTGGCTAATGAGGGCAAAAACTTAGCCCCCATTGCGGCCCCACACCTCTGGAGATAGAACACCTCATCAAACAAGAAGTAGTTGTGCTTAAGAAGATAGTATAAAACTTCCAAAATTAATGTAACCAACTCTGGTGACATATTAGTATCATGCTGCAACCAAAAATGCACTGCTGTAAGTGCCAAGTCATGTGGTATCAAAGACTACAGACTGGCAATGTCACATGTGACCCAGCTGTACTTGTCCACCCACACCAAACGATCCACCAAAGTGAGCAAATGATTAGTATCTCTTAAAAAGGTAGATAGTGTCTGTACCACATGTTGGAGCTTTGTGTCCACCCACTCCCCAAGGGAACCTATCCCCGATGCAATGGGTCTCCCCTGGACCGGGGTGGTACCCTTATGGACCTTGGGGAGGTGGTGAAAAAAAGGAATAATAGGATTGTCCAGGATCAATGACTCCATATCTTTTTTAGTGAAGACACCCAGACTGAAGCCCTCTTGAACCAAAAGCGACAGTGAATGTTTACATTTTTTAGTAGGATCCGATTTTAACGTCATATATGTATCACTGTCGCTCAGTTGTCTAAGGGCTTCGTCCCTATAGTCCTGCCTGCCCATGAGTACCACTGCCCCCCCCTTTGTCTGCATTACGTATGATGATTGTTTCATCCTCCATGAGTGATTTTAAAACAGATCTTTCGCTGGCATTTCCCTAGAAATACGCATATCAGAGGACACATCCGATGCAAACGAAAATAGTTCTTCTTCCACTTATTTCTGGAATGTGTCCATTTCAGGACTTCTAGACTGTATGGGCTCTAAGTGTGGTATGGAAAACTCCAGAATTGAAAGACCTGGGATCAGGGAAATGGATGTTTTCCAATTCCAAGTTCTCCAAATTAACAATGGCACAATGCTCTTTAAACGTGTATTGGCTAGAATCATGACAAACACTAACATCACTGTCACCAACACATTCATCTGTGGAACCTTCAGCAATTTGAAAATAGTGTCTCTGTAAAGTAAGGTTAAGTACATACCTATTAATGTCCAAAATCGTTTCAAAGGGTTTAAAATGTGTATGTGGGAAAAACTCAACCCCTTAGACAATAAAGACAAATCACCATCAGATAAATTATGGTTAGACAAGTTAATAACATTGCAAAAATCTCTATTTGTGTTGTACTTGCGATCTAGATGGGTATCTCTTTTTGGCAGGATCTCCGGTGTCTTCTCCCACCTCTCCTTGTCTTTTTCCTTTTGGTGTGGTTTGCTTCTTCCTTTTCTGAAAATTTCTTCTTCTTTCCCCGGGGCTGCCTGTTTTTTGACTGGGGTTCCATTGGGGTACTACTGGACATGCATGAAGGTGTAAGGAAACATCTGTGGCCACCGGAGGGCCTGTGCGCGGGCACAGGTAGCGTGTGTGCATCTGCGCGTATGCGCCGGCATTGGCTCCAGAATGGCCCATTTAAGCAGACAGCTCCCAACATCTGGTGCTGTCCGTTTTACAGCGTTTCAGTGTTCCTTAATGACCCGTTCTGAGATTCCTGTTTACCTGTGACCCGGCTTGATTCCCCATCTGCTTGAATTCTGCCTGCACCGACCCCCAGCTTGCCTATGACCATGCTCCTGCCTGACCCCTTTGTACTTCAGTTGCCCGCCTGTTACCGAACCTGCCTGCACCCGACCATCCGTCTGCCTGCTCCTCCTGTACCGCTCTGCCCACATGTTATTGACCCGGCCTGTATCACTACTCTTCAGTCTTTCTGGACGACATCTTACCACCATCTGTGTCCAATCCAGCCCTCGTGCCCCCCTGCGCTCCAGCACTCCCTGTCTGCTCTACCAGAGGTTCTGGAACCAGGGCCGTAAGAGAGGTTGCCTACTGCATAAGTCAGACTCTACCATCAAGTACGTGACAGCAACGGACAACAAGTCCGAGTCTGCGCAGAGGCCCTCTCCAATGGATGACCTAATCATGCACCTAACGGTGCTCACCCAAGCGGTGAAGGACTTGCAAAGAGGGTACACCCAGTTGGAGAACAGGGTCCTGGAGCTCTCCCTGCCTGCTCCTTCAAGTTCCAGCCAGCCTGCTGCCTGTACTATTGTTACCTTGCCCACAGAGCCCGAAGTGCCCTTGCCCGAACGGTTCACGGGGGACTGTAAGAAGTTTCGGGCTTTCCTCAATGCTTGTGAGCTCTATTTTGCTTTGCAACCCGCACCTTTTCCCTGGAAACCACCAAGGTGGGATTGGCCATCTCTCTGCTACTGGATGAACCCCAAGCCTGGGCCCACCGGCTACTGGAACAAAAGGCTCCTGAAACCTCTGACCTCTACCTTTTTTTCCAGTCTATGGCTCGGCTCTATGAGGAACCCCACCAGATTGCCAATGCAGAGGCCGCCCTCCATGCGCTCCAGCAAGGACGCCGTACTGCGGAGGACTGTGTCAGAGTTTCAGTGCTGGAGCGCTGATACGGCCTGGAGTGACGCAGCGCTCTGTCATCAGTTCAGGCTGGGTCTCTCAGAACCGCTCAAAGATGAGCTGGCCCGTGTTGGTGTTCCCCGATCTCTGGATGCCTTGATTAACCTGGCCGTCCAGGTTGACCGCCGCCTGCGGGAATGCAGAAAGGAAAGGCCCGCTGGATCTACACGGCCTGCCCAGATGCCACCTGGAGTACCCAGCTACCCGGGGCCAACCCCACAAGACCCGATGGAGCCTGGACTCCTACGTCCCTCACTCTCCCCAGAGGAGAGACACAGACGTCTGACCTTTAACCTCTGCCTCTACTGCCGAGATCCTGGACATCTTTTCAAGTCTTGCCCAGTCAAACGTGATAAGACAAGACTTCTCCCTTGGTGGTGTGGGGCACACCACCAAGGGAGAAGTCTTGTCCCTGCCAAGTACTACGACCCACCTTGTTCTTCTCCTCACACTACAGCTTCCAAGCGGGAACATTCAGGTCACAGCCATCATTGACTCTGGAGCATGCAGTTGCTTCCTGGACTGGACATGTACTATGTATATCCTCATTTTTTCTGCCACGATGGATGAGCACCGCAGGCACGTCAAATGTGTATTACAGCGTCTCCGACAACATGGGGTCTACGCCAAGGCCAAAAAGTGTGCATTCGAATGCTCCAGCATTCTGTTCCTGTGCCTTATCATTTCTGTTACCGTAGTCACTATGGACCCACAGAAAGTGTCTGCCATCTTGGATTGGCCAGCTCCTGTAGACCAGAAAGGGTTCCAAGGGTTCGTAGGCTTCGCCAACTTCTACAGGAAGTTTATCAAGGGGTTCTCTGCGGTGATCTCACCGATTACCCAGCTCACCAAACAGAACACCCGTTTCCACTGGCACCCCGAGGCCCAGGAAGCCTTCCTAATGCTCAAGCAGTTATTCACATCTGCACCTGTCTTGAAGCATCCGGATTCAACCTTGCCCTACATCCTGGAGGTGGATGCTTCGGAGGCTGCAGTGGGAGCAGTCCTCTCCCAGAGGGGAGGCCCAAAGGCTTCTCTCCACCCTGTTGCTTTCTTTTCCCGCAAGCTCTCTGTCCCTGAGAGAAATTATGACGTGCAAGACCGGGAACTCCTAGCCATCAAGTCCGCCTTGGAGGAGTGGCAGTATCTTTTGGAAGGAGCTGCACATCCTGTTATTGTCTTCACTGTCCATAAGAATTTGGAATATTTGCGTACTGCCAAAAGACTGAAACCCCGTCAGGCACGTTGGGCTTTATTTTTCTCGTTTCCAACTACACATTACCTACAGGCCCAGGTCAAAGAATGTAAAGCTCGACGCCTTATCCAGAATGTTCAGTGAACCAGGAGGTTCCGCACCACCAGACACCATCCTTTCTTCCCGGAACTTCCTGTTTACCCAGGAAGACTTACTGTCTCAGATAAGATGATCGCTAGCCAAATCCACTACGTCTCCGGACCCTAGGCTGACAATGAAGGATGGGCTGTGGTGGTACCATGACAAAATATACATTCCAAAGGAACTACGCCTCTCAGTGCTGGAACTTAGCCATGACCACAAGCTGGCGGGACATTTTGGAGGTCGCAAAACTACAGAGCTGCTGTCGCGCTGCTTTTGGTAGCCTTCCGCTGACGAGGACTGCAGAGAATATGTCAGCGCATGTCCCGTCTGTGCCCAAAACAAGACCAGCCGGGCTAAAGCTTGGGGTCTGTTCCCATTCCAGAGCGCCCATGATCCCATATTTTGATGGCCTTTATAGTAGAACTACCTCCATCTAAATAGTTTAATTCCATCTTTGTGGTTGTGGACCGCTTTACTAAAATGGCGCACTTTATTCCCATGAAAGGCTCCCCTGCTGCAGTTGAAACTACAGAGACTTTCAATAAGGAAGTGGTTCAACCTCACGGGATTCCCGTTAACATAATCTCAGATCATGGGGTGCAGTTCACATCCCAGGTCTGGAAAGCCTTGTGTGCAGCATTGGGAATCGAATTGGCATTTTCATCGTCCTATCACCCCCAAACAAATGGTCAGACTGAAAGGACTAATCAGACCTTAGAACAGTACCTCCGTTGTTACTCCTCTTTTGCTCAGAACGATTGGGTCTCGTTACTACCAGTAGCCGAGTTTGCCTACAACAACACCATACACTCAGCTACCAAGCAATCTCCATTTTGGGTGAATCTCGGCTACCACTCTACGTTTATACCACACTTGATCCCAGAAAATACGGTGCCAGTAATACAAAAGACAACGGAATTCCTTGAAAAGAACAATAAACTGCTACAGGAGACACTGTTTCGGGCACAGGAACACTGTAAGAGGGCTTTTGACAAGAGAAAATGTGGGGAGCTGGACTTACAACCAGGTGACCGGGTCTGGTTGGCAACCAAGAACCTGAGGCTGTCTTGGCCGTCGAAAAAACTGGGCCCAAGATTCATTGGCCCTTTCCCCGTGAAGAGAAGAATTAACAGGGTGGCGTATGAATTGGATCTGCCACCATCCCTGCGGGTCCATCCCGTGTTCCATGTCTCCCTGCTGAAACGCGTCATTCAGGACACCTTCCCAGATCGGAGGACGGGTCCACCTGAGCCGATCCTTGTGGATGGTGATGAAGAGTTTGAGGTTGAAGCCATCCTCGATTGCAGAAAAAGGCGTGGTGCCACCCAGTTCTTGGCCAAATGGAAGGGGTATGGGCCCGAGAAGAGCTCATGGGAACCTGAGGACCATATCCATGCTGAAGAACTTAAGTTGTTCTGGAGGAGACACCCAGACCTAAGAGCCCGTTTGGGCATCCGGAGGCCGCCCCTTGGGGGGGCAATATAAGGAAACATCTGAGGCCCCTGGAGGGCCTGTGCACGGGCACAAGTAGCGTGTGCGCGTTTGCGCACGCGTATGCACCGGCATTGGCGCCAGAATGGCCCATTTAAGCAGACAGTGCCCAACATCCGGTGCTGTCCATTCTACAGCATTTCAGTGTTCCTTAGTGACCTGTTCTGAGATTCCAGTTTACCTGTGACCCCGGCTTGATCCTGTATCTGCTTGAACTCTGCCTGCAACACCCCCCAGCTTGCCTACGACCATTCTCCTGCCTTACCCCTTTGTACTTCAGTTGCCCGCCTGTTACCGAACCTGCCTGCATCTGACCACCCGACTGCCTGCTCCTCCTGTACCTCTCTGCCCGCATGTTATTGACCTGGCCTTTATCACTACTCTTTAGTCTTGCATGGACTTCTGGACGACATCTTACCACCATCTGTGTCCAATCTAGCCCTCGTGCCCCGCTGCGCTCCAGCACTCCCTGTCTGCTCTACCAGGGGTTCTGGAACCAGGGCCGTAAGAAAGGTTGCCTACTGCATAAGTCAGACTCTACCATCAGGTACGTGACAGAAGGGTTCTGTGGATCTGCTGACGTGTCAGAAGTGGACACAGCCAATGTATCATTGGCAAGTTCTGTGTCAGTTTCAGAAAAACTAACCCTTTTCTTTGTATAGTCCAATTTATGACATATTAGCTTTTCTCTTTTTCCCTCAATAGTGTCTTTTTCTATTTTATTGATTTTCTCATTTCATTTAGTATCCAAATCTACAAAGAGAGGACCTTCTTTCAGGGGCAGGATCTCCTGTTGGAACACTGTGATTTCCTCCTTAAGCTCAAGTTACATTGTCTTAAATTCCACAATGATTCTCATGAGATCAAACGAACAAATCGTCAGTGTATCAGTCTATCTTTTTTTCAGTTCATCATTGTACAAATCAAACGTGGGGAACTTCTTAATGCGGAGACCTCTAGGAATACGTTCCACTGCAATATATTCCGTTAGTGTAGCTTTTTCTCAATACGCCTTGATCTCTTTAATTATGCTTTTCTCCAACTTACGGAATAGCAGTTTGACTGATTCTGAGCTGTCGTCCTGTCCCAGTTTTAACACTTCCATAGCATTGTTCCTTAGAATGTTGTCTTCAAGCGTTCTGAAGGTGCGACTGATCTCCGATGTGACTGCATTTCCTGACTGTAACTGGGACATATTGAGCGGGACAAGCACAATAACAAAGTAAAGTCTTATCAGGCTGATCGTCTGTATATAGTGTGTTGTGCACTCACCGAGCTGGTCTAATCACAGAGTGAAAGCAGTTTAAAAGCAGGGTCTGACCGCTCCAGGTGAGAAAAGTCAATTACTGCTTTCTCCAGAGGCTGGTCCAGTCCCTGTGTTGCTCAAAGATATTGAAAATGAAACAAAGGTGACGGCACTCCAGGTATGCAGTTAAAAAGGTGAACATTTATTGCAAAGAATTGCATCCAGTGACATCAAAAGTCCATACAGGTACTTGCAGGGTGAGATAGACGCATTTTGCGAAACTAAGTTTGCTTAATCATTATCTGTCAAAAGACCGGTAATGGTAACATGTATATAGCACTTCTACAGCTGACATACAACCGGGCTTTGATTGTGCTAGTTAACCCTTCCCATACGTATAGGGTGCATACAAGATAAGTGTATATTTAATATATATGCCTATACCATAAAAACATTCTTAATAAGCAGTGAATTAGTGAGTGGAAATAAGAATAAATGCCCCTAAAAAAAAAAAGAAAGGAAGAAAAAAACAAAAAAAAAAAAATAAAAAACCTAAAACATCACAAAAATGAGGAAAAAACATCCCTACTCCACACAAAAAGTACACCAGCTATTATATTCAATTCAATGAATTCAAATGGTATAGATTCCAAAATTATATATATCCAGTGTGCACTCGTATGGAGAAAAATGGGAAGAAGATCCCTGTCATTGTGTGCCAATTGCTATTTGTATAAAACAAACTTTTGTATTTGACATATATTAACTTATGTTGGTTACATTCATTTTGGAAGTTTTATACTAACTTCTTAAGCACAACTACTTCTTGTTTGATGGGGTGTTCTATCTCCAGAGGTGTGGGGCCTCGATGGGGGCTAAGTTTTTGCTCTCATTAGCCAACTTATTTATGGGTTGGTGGTAACGGTCCCACATCTTTGGAGTAACCCGTTTAGGGATCAGAACTTTGTGTATCATCGCTACATAGACAATCTAATCCTTGTGTGCAGCGGAGAATTGGATCTTGATGCCTTTCTTGGTTTCTTGAATAATGACAAGTGTAATTTGTCATTCACTGGCCACATAAGCCCGCACACGGTCAGCTTCTTAGATGCCCAATTGGGACATGAAGATGGACAGGTGTCCTGTGGCTTGTATAGAAGACCTCTGTTTTTAGAATCTATGCCATTTGAATTAATTGAATTGAATATAATAGCTAGCGTACTTTTTGTGTGGAGTAGGGATGTTTTTTCCTAATTTTTGTGATGTTTTAGGTTTTCTATTTATTTTTTTGTTTTTTTTCTTCCTTCCTTTTTTATTTTAGGGGCATTTGTTCTTATTTTCACTCACTAATTCACTGCTTATTAAGAATGTTTTTATGGTATAGGCATATATATTAAATATACACTTATCTTGTATCCACCCTATACGTATGGGAAGGATTAACTAGCACAATCAGAGCCCGGTTGTATGTCAGCTGTAGAAGTGCTATATGCATGTTACCACTACCGGTCTTTGACAGATAATGATTAAGCAAACTTAGTATCGTGAAACACGGCTATCTCACCCTGCATGTACCTGTATGGATTTTTGATGTCACTGGATGCAATTCTTTGCAATAAATGTTCACCTTTTTTATCGCATACCTGGAGTGCCGTCACCTTTGTTTCATTTACAGTATCTTTGAGCAGCACACGGACTGGACGAGCACCTGGAGAAAGAGGTAATTGACTTTTCCCACCTGGAGCGGTCAGACCCTGCTTTTTAGACTGCTTTATCTCCTGTCGTATGTCTGCAGTCTCTGACCATCTCCTGTATCATGTCCTCAGTTTCTAACCATCTCCTGATGTATGTCTGCAGTCTATGACCATCTCTTGTATCATCTCTGCAGTCTCTGACCATCTCCTGTAGTATGTCTGCAGTCTCTTACCATCTCCTGTAGTATGTCTGCAGTCTTTGGCCATCTCTTGCATCATGTCCTCAGTCTCTAACCATCTCCTGTAGTATGTCTGCGGTCTCTGACCATCTCTTGTATCATGTCTGCAGACTCTGACCATCTCTTATATCATGTCCGCAGTCTCTGACCATCTCCTGTAGTATGTCTGTAGCCTCTGACCGTCTCCTGTATCACGTCCTCAGTCTATGACCATCTCCTGTATCATGTTTGCGGTCCCTGACCATCTCTTGTATCATGTCCACAGTCTTTTACCATCTCTGACCAGGCTAGCTGAATCCACCTTGTGGCTACCCACTAGTTTGGAGGGGTTGGCCTTACCTAACTTTCTTGTCTATTACTGGGCAGCGATGCTAGTTTTCATATACTGGTGGTTTGCAGGCCCTCGATCTCGATGCTGTCGTCTGTTTGGAGCATAAGATTAGAGTGATCTTTTGTGAGAGGCAGCCTGGAACAGCAATCTCTGACCATCTCTTCACTGTCTCTGACCATCTCTTGTATCATGCCCGCAGTCTCTGACCATTTCCTGTATCATGTCCAGAGTCTCTGACCATCTCCTGTAGTATGTCTGCAGTCTCTGTCCATCTCCTGTAGTATGTCTGCAGTCTTTGACTATATTCTGTCGTTTGTCTGCAGAGACATGTCCAGAGTCTCTGACCATCTCCTGTAGTATGTCTGCAGTCTCTGTCCATCTCCTGTAGTATGTCTGCAGTCTTTGACTATATTCTGTCGTTTGTCTGCAGTCTCTGACGATTTATTGTATCATGTCCTCAGTCTCTAACCATCTCCTGTAGTATGTCTGCAGTCTCTGACCATCTCTAGTATCATGTCCTCATGCTCTGACCATCTCTTGTATCATGTCCGCAGTCTCTGACCATCTCTTGTAGTATGTCTGCAGTCTTTGACCATCTTCTGCAGTATGTCTGCAGTCTCTGACCATCTCCTGTATCATGTCCTCAGTCTCTGACCATCTCCTGTATCATGTCTGTAGTCTCTGACCATCTCCTGTAGTATGTCTGCAGTCTCTGACCATCTCTTGTATCATGTCCACAGTCTTTGACCATCTCGGACCAGGTTAGCTAAATCCACCTTGTGGCTGCCCACTAGTTTGGGGGGCTTGGCCTTACCTAACTCAAGCCCTTGGGCCCTCAATCTAATGCTGCTGTCTGGAGGGCACTTTTCTGGGCTCCTTGGCCAACCTCAGAAACTTGTTCTACCAAGGGCCCAAAGCATACGACTTGGTTCCGGAGCCGACGTATGCCACCTGGAGGATGTGGGGGGCTGCCCACAGTTGTTTTCTGACCAAATCAATGGTCACATGGTCAACCCCTCTCAGGCAAACATTTCCTCCCCCAACTTTGTACCATCCCTAGACCTCAATTTTGGTCACGTAAGAGAATAAAAACTTTAGCGGATATCATGTCTTTGGGGACCCTTCTGTCTGTTATGCAGCTTGCTGGGCAATTCCGTTTACCGGCTTGGATGCAGTTACACTACTGCCGGCTGCAACATTTTCAGGGCTGGGCTTCTCAGTGCTCCGGTTGCTCAGCTGTCGGTTAATTACCAGCACTCATCGTTTCACAGTGACTCACCTGGTGATCATTTCCTGCTCACCAGTCCTGCCTTCAGCCGGCTCCTTCTGGCTATTTAAAATGGCCGGGTTTGTTCCTTCCGTACCTTCACCTTAGTCAAACATACTATATCTGTTTTTTGCATATAGGGGACACGTGAGAGATTGGCTGCACACCCCGAATGTACTAAATTGGGATGGTTCTCCATGGTTTTTTTAGCAGCTTTCAAAGTAATTCAAATCACAAATTTATGAAAAAATCTTTTTTTTTATTTTACAAAAAAGTTTTAGGATTATAAAAAACACATTGTTACAACAATTTCTTGAATATGAGCTCTGGCTTACATATTCAAAATGCATAAATACATGGTGATTATTGCACACTAGTGAGTTGAGGGTTAGATGTGTGTTTAGAACGCCCTATACCCCAACACGTTTCGACCTATGCTATAATTGTCTTCCTCAGGGGGATTTTTTATATCTTTGATTATACATCGAAAAAAAAGTTAAGAATTAACAATCATTACATATATTTAGATTTACGTACTGTATCTGTAGGCTCTCTGCTGTGTTCCTGTTAAAGACTTACCTGGCTGATGTCCCTTCTTTTTCCTGATCCTGTCTGCTGTCTCCGACTGTGCTGATCTCTGGCTTCCTTATTTACTGGCTTATTCTGACTTTCCGCTTTGGCTACTGTACCCTGGATATGTTTTGACTATGTTTACTGATTTGTACAATTATATTAAAAGGTGTGATTTTTACTGAGTTTTCTGTCTCCGTCTGACTCCTGGTTCCTGACAGTAGGCGAGGGCTATGAATTCAGAAGATGCAGGCAATCCACCTAGTGGTAAGATTTTTTCCAGATTGAATGAGCAGGACCACCTCTTGGATCAGTTTGCCATAGCGTTAGATGCTCCTGATTCACACTGCTCACCTGGATCCTCCCATTCTGGCTGTTCCGGTACAACCTGTGTTGCAGGCCGTCCCTGCGGCTGCTCAAGTCTCTGTGCAGGCACCCACCTTGAATATTACCACTGTAAGAGGTATGTCTGGTTCCACTCTGCTTCCCCAGCGATTTGAGGGAGATCCAGTTCAATGCAGAGGGTTTCTCTGAGATGCTGACGCAGGCGTTCCCCACGGATAGAAGCAAACTAGGCTTCATTATTTCTTTGCTTTCTTTTCCTTGGCCTGGGCAAACCCTCTATGGGAGATGCAAAGACCCATTGTCCTGAATTACCCTGAGTTTGTGGCTTCCTTTAAAAGGGTATTTGACCTTCCCACAGGCTATACTTCTGCTGCCAAGAGCCTCATGTCCATCAAACAGGGTACGAGACCCCTGAGACCTTGCAGTCACTTAGGCAGGCAAGAAGGGTTTTAAATCTTCATTTTTGCAATCGAACCCAATGTATGGTCCGTAACCAAGCTGAGAACATATTCAAAGCTGGTGATAAGAATGGGAAATTGTAAATTTAGGTTAAAAACCCGCGCCCCCTAAACTTATGAACAATATTTTAAGCTTACTAGCAGCACGCACAACAATCTGATCAATTTGTAAAAGAAAATGGGGAAAACAATTGCAGCGCCAGTACAAAGCTACACAATCAATATAGAGCATGTGGATCTTGTGATGGAATAAATAGTCACACTGTGGATGTGAACTAAGGGACATTGACCGTTCAAATCAGAGTTCATCCATATAAATATAATTAACTCTTCTTAAGAGACAAGGTGACTTGTGTGGAATTAGAACGTGAGTCCTTTAAAGATCTATCATTATATATATGCTTACCAGAATTCACATGGTTGCTCCGAAATCAGTCCTGCAAAGCAGTCGGAACTCCTTTATTTTATAGGGATGAAACAGGGTAACAAAGGGGCTTGGTGGCTTCACAATCAGCCACCAAGGCACAGTCATATGACAGTAGCTCAATACAAAATAGCAACCGATAACACACATTCAAAGGATACAAAAGAAAGGGGCGTATATGTTCGAGAATGAGTGAAGGCAGTGTGCATGAGTTCCCGCTGAAACAATAAAACCCATGTGGAGCCAAAAACAACACATGGTCCGACGTGTCAACTCATGGGCGATGTCCATGCTCGTTCCCGTGCATGCTTTTGCCACCATTAAACATTAGCGTGAATCCTATCAAAGTATGATTCTTTGGACCATATTTGATAGAGATTATACTACTGTTCCATTAGAGGTTAAATTATGCACAAAGGAATATAGCTGCGTGTTTCTGTCATGTGGATCAAACATGAATGCTTACAGACCATTTTCCTTACATAAAAGGCAATACTGATGTATCCCTGTCAAGCGGATTTATCTGCACATAATACATGGCATCCCCCGGTTGATGGTTATACACCTGCGTTGCGGAACGCGCATCGCACCTCAAAGATCCGGACCAGCATTCGCTTCAGCGTTAATTGCTCAGAGTGCCTGCCAGCCGGGATAATCTGACGGGTAGTGTGTGGTTACCAATTAATGGAAGATTTTCACTGCTAGGGGTTTAACCTCATTGTCGGTTAAAGCCATATTCGCTATACACAGCGAATACCAGTAAACCGACACTGTGACAATACATTATCAACACATCCTAATAATATTTCTACAACAGTGGAGTGGCATCAATATTATGTAGAGCAATTAACACCACATTTGCTAAACTTATACAATGCATGTCTCGGCACCAATTCCTTTCCCCCTTCATTTTATGAGGCTAATGTGGTGCTCCTCGCAAAGCCGGTTAAGGATCCCCTTCTCTGTGCTTCCTGTAGACCCATTGCTTTGTTAAATATGGACTTAAAAATTCTCACTAAAATGTTAGCCTCCAGATTTAATAAGGTGATTCATTATTTAGTTTCCCCTGATCAAACTGGCTTTATGCCTCCTAAAGCCACTGATATTAACCATCAGAGAGTATTTACCCATGTTGAATTACGTCCAGAGGGCCCAGATGAATGAGCGCTGGTTTTCCTAGATGTGGAAAAAGCGTTTGATTCTGTTGATTGGCAATATATGCAGGCAGCGTTACAGCATATTGGTTTTGGTGAGGTATTTCTGCAATGGGTCACGATATTGTACGATTGTCCGGTGACCGCTATTGAATTGAACGGTAGATTGTCAGAATCCTACCTGGTCAGCCGTGGGTCTAGGCAGGACTGCCCACTTTCTCCAGTGCTGTTTGCCCTTATGATGGAACCAATTTCCGTAGCCTTGTTTACCTCCTCTCTAGTGAAGTGTATCACTGTGGGTAACTTGGTGGAGAAGACTGCTTTATACGCTGATAATGTGGTTTTATTTCTAGAGGATCCTGCCACATCTTTGGCTCAGGCTTTGTCCATTCTGAGTCATATTGCTATTTTCTCTGGGATGCGTGTAAATTGGCACAAATCTACCATTCTCCCTCTGGGTTAAATATTTAGGGCTTACCATCACCAACTCCGTTTCGGATTTTATTAGGATGAATGTGACACCTATTATCTCAATTTTAAGTGAGAATTTAGTGCCTGGCGTAATCTTCCTCTTTCTTTGATAGGCAGGGTGAATTTACTCAAAATGAAACTCCTATTCCTCTTCATATTCACCTGTTTGGATTCCTAAATCTATTTTCAAACCTATACATAGTTTAGTATCAGAATTTATATGGCAGGGGAGGGTGGCTAGATTTAAGTTGGGGGTCTTGCAGCAGCCTTTGAAGGAAGGGGGTCTAGCTGTGCCAAATTTTATAAATATTTCTTGGCAGGGCAGTTGGTGGTGGTTCATAGGTGGCACACTGGTCCATATGATGATGCTGCGGTTGCCATGGAGGCAGCGCGAGTGGGTTCTTATGAAGCGCTGGCACATTTAGTGTTTAGAGGGCCCAGATCACCCTATGCTTTAACCACTTACATCACATCTGTTTTACGTGATTGGATGATTGCCCATGGTGCAGAATTCGCCTCATGCCCCTTTGTGGAGAAATCCCAAACTGCCTCAATTTTTTGCCTTTGAAAATCTGGTGGTCTGGACAAAATTCAGGATTAAAAAGATTGGCGATGTCACCACAAATGGGCAGCTGAAGTCTTTTAACGAACTTAAATCTGTACATCAGTTGCCAAATACCCATTTTTTTTCACTATATACAACTAAGACACGCATACCAAACACAGTTTAAACATGTAAGGGTTTCATTCTCAGCACCTGCCCTTGAGTTCCTGGTAAGGGAGGATGATCTTCAATTTTTTCTCTTCCCTGAAACTGTGCAGCTCCTGAGTGTGTGCAGAGCTAAATGGGAGTCGGTGGACCCTGATTTGGACATGGAAGACTGGGACCTTTTACCAGGTTAATCTCGGCCCGTGACCAATTGATCCATTACAAATTACTGCATCATATGTACATGACACAGGCGAAGCTAGGTAAAATTTTTGGTTTAAGTCACCTCTTCTTGCTGGCATTGTTGTGCAAGAGGGGCTAACTTTATGCATATCATTCTGAGATTGTCCTGGTATACAGAAATACTGGATGGATATTTTGATGTGTTTACAAGAGGTGACAACTATCTCTCTGAATCACTCTATAAGGCACTGCTTGTTCAAACTGGTGGATGATTTGGCCCCTACTACAGCTATACGGACCTTACTTACTCTATTATTTTTTTCATGCTAGGAAACACATAGTTTTGACATGGAAGAGTTCTATTCCTCCATCAGTAGAGTCCTGGAAGTTATCAGTGAAAAGGTCTCTGCCCTTTTATAAAGCCACATATCTAAACAGGGGGGAAATTCTTAAATTCAATAAGGTCTGGGGTGGATGGTTGGCCTCGCCTCTCACTGTAACGGATTTGTTTTAACAATTTGATACTGCCACCCTTTCTGTACCATGAGGTTCATAGTTTGTGCGGCATCATATCTGACAAGATGTGTTGATGGTGTGCCTGCAAAATTGTATGGTGGGTCTTGCAAATTGTACTCTCTGGGAAGAGTGGGCAGTATGGATCCTAATGCTATTGGGTTATCTCAGGGGGGGCGGGGGACTTGTGCCTCTGTTGTCTCTGTTGAGCAACTGGCGTGGGTCTGGTTGGCAAGCTTCGCAGGCAATGTTCATGTATGTAATGTTATGCACTTTTTTCTGCATTTTGTGTTTTATTTTATTTTTCAAGATGACTAATCAGATTGTGATGAGCGGTCTTTGAACGTTGCACTGTATTCTTTTTGCTATTGAAAACGATAAAGATAATTTAAAAAAAAAAAAATGGGTACGAGAACTGTTGCTGACTACACCATTGAATTCTGTACTCTTGCAGCAGACGTCACTTGGAACAATGAGGCCCTCGTGGCTGCTTTTTCTCATGGTCTCGTTTGCCATTCTCCTTGACTCCAGGCTCCGAGACAGACCTTCCTTTAACCACTTGCCGACCGTGTAATGTAATTACACGGCTGCAAGGTGGATCCATTATTCTGGGAGGGCGTACTATAACGTCCTCCCAGAATTGCGCCCCCGCTGGGTCCCTGAGACCCGGCGCATCACGTTAAATGACCTCTCGCAAATGACGGAGCGATCACATGTAAACAAGCTGGCAGATATCCAGCTTATCTCTCCCCTCTCCGCACCAATCGGTGCAGTGTGAGAGGAAAGGGGGGAGAGATCAGATGCAGCGGTGCTGTGGGCAGGGTCTGAAGTGCCCACAGCACCGCTATGTGCCAGGCAGGGAACCCCTCATCCACCCATCCAGTTTCACTCATGCAGCCTCATACAGGCTCACACATCCGTGCTCACCCATCCATGCCCACCCATCCGTGCCCACCCATTCGTCACCCATGCATCCGTGCTCATCCATCCGTGCCCACCCATCCGTCACCCATGCTTCCATGCTCACCCATCTGTGCTCACCCATCTGTCATCCATGCATCTGTGCTCACCCATCTGTCACCCATGCATCCGTGCTCACCCATCCGTCACCCATGCATCCGTGCTCACCCATCCAGCCATGCTCACCCATGCATCCGTGCTCACCAATCCAATCGTGCTCACCCATGCATCCGTGCTCACCCATCCAGCCTCATCCATGTTCACCCATGCATCCGTGCACACCCATGCATCCGTGCTCACCCATGCATCCATGCTCCACCATCCATCTGTGCTCACCCATGCATCCGTGCTCACCCATCCATCCGTGCTCACCCATGCATTCATGCTCACCCATGCACCAATGCTCAGGCATGCATCCATGCTCCGCCATCCATCTGTGCTCACCCATGCATCCATGCTCACCAATCCAGTCATGCTCACCCATGCAGCCTCATCCGTGCTCACTAATCCAGCCGTGCTCACCCATCCTGCCTCATCCGTGTTCACCCATGCCTCCGTGTTCACCCATGCATCTATGCTCCGCCATCCATCCGTGCTCCGCCATCCATCCGTGCTCTGCCATGCATCTGTGCTCCACCATCCATCTGTACTCACCCATGCATGCGTGCTCACCCATGCATGTGTGATCACCAATGCATCCGTGCTCACCCATGCATCAGTGCTCAGCCATCCATCCGTGGTCAGTCATCCCCATCTATGGCTTATCCACCCCCATTCATGCTCATTTATGCCTCATTCATGCTAATCCATACCACATCAGTTCTCATCCAAGACACATCCATGCCACTACAGTACCCATCTGTGCCACTACAGCACCCATCAGTGCCACTACAGCACCCAACAGTGCCACCACAGTGCCTCACAATAATGTAATAGATTTGAAATGTATGCCCCTAGAACGCCTGATGGTGCTCCCTGTATGTTGGGGCTCTGTATATGGCCAGGCTGTGTAAAAGTGTCACACATGTGGTATCGCCATACTTGGGACGAGTAGCAGAATATATTTTAGGGTGAAATTTTTGCTAGGTACATGCTGTGTGTTAGAAATATTGTATAAATGGACAACCTTGTGTAAAAAAAATGCGTTTTCATTTTCTTTCCACATTTTCCAAAAACTTGTGGAAACAATTAACTGTTCAAAAGAATCATTATGCCTCATAGAATATACGTTGGGGTGTTTACTTTCCAAAATGGGGTCATTTTTTGGGCGTTTCCATTGCCCTGGTGCTCCAGGACCTTCAAAAGTGCAAGAGGCAGTCAGGAAATTATATGTGTAATTTATGTCCTTAGAACGCCTGATGGTACTCCCTGCATGTTAGGCCTCTGTATGTGGCCAGGCTGTGTAAAAGTGTCACGCATGTGGTATCCCCATACTCAGGAGGAGTAGCATAATGTGTTTTGGGGTGTTAATTGTGGTATGCATACGCTGGGTGTGAGAAATAATCTGTTAATATGACAATTTTGTGAAAAAAATAAACAGAAAAAAAAATCGTCATTTTGTAAAGAATTGTGGGAAAAAATTACAACTTCAAAAAACTCGCCATGCCTCTTACTAAATACGTTGGACTGTTTACTTTCCAAATAGGGGTCATTTGGGGGGTATTTGTACTTTTCTGTCTTGTTAGGGCCTCAAGAAATGAGATAGGCCGTCAATGCATCAGGTGTGATCAATTTTCAGTGATTGGCACCATAGATTTTAGACTCTATAACTTTCACTAAGGCCCCTTTCCCACTGGGACCGCCCGAGCTTCAGCGGTAAACCGCCGCTAATTTAGCGGCGATCTACCGCTGTAATAGCAGCGCTATGGCGCCGCTATTCGGGCGGTAGCACGGCACTTTTAACCCCCCCCACAACGGGTTAAACAGGGGTTAAAAGTGCCGGCGCTCGGCGCTCCCAGAGCGGTGTACAGCAGCTACGGGAGCGCTGCCCATTCAATTTAATGGCAGGAGCAGTGAATACACCGCTCCCCACATTCCTGAAAAATCATGCTTGCATGATTTTCTTCAGCGTTGCGCTAGCGCAACGCCTCAGTCTGAAAGCATCCATAGAGATGCATGAAAATCATTTTTAGAGCGTTATTGCAGCGGTAATTTTAGCGCTTTACCGCTGTAATAACGCCCCAGTGTGAAAGGGGCCAAAGAGCAAATAATATCCACTAATTTGGGTTATTTTTACCAAACATGTATAGCAGCATAAATTTTGGCCAAAATTTATGAAGAAAAATTACTAATTTGCAAAATGTTATAACAGAAACAAAGAAAAATTCATTTTTTTTTACAAAATTTTCGGTCTTTTTCCATTTATTGCTCAAAAAATAAACACCCCAATGGTGATTAAATAGCACCAAAAGAAAGCTCTATTTGTGTGAAAAAAAGGACAAAAATTTCATATGGGTACAGTGTAGTATGAGTAATTGTCATTCAAAATGTTAGAGCACTAAGGCCTCATACACACGGACGTTTCTAAAAAAATAAACAAAACGTCGGGCCCGACGTCAAGGAAAAAAAGTCGGCGTTTTTCGGCGTTATGCATCAGCGTTTTTGAGCGCACAAATAAAAAACTCGTTATTTACCTTTTTCTGGCTTTTAAAACATTTTTTTTTACTTAAAAAGAAACAAAGACAATATTGTAAAACGTTTAATCATTAAAAAGAAGTATTTAAAACCGGTTTTAAATACGACGATATGTACAAACCATTTTTATTGGGTTTAATCACCTATAATAAACGAGAAA
>BLSH010167297.1:133646-145029 GCA_018402905.1 Glandirana rugosa | reverse complement strand
CACCACCACAGTTAAAAAAGAGCATATATATATATATATATATAGGGGCAGGGGTGGAAATTGGGGCAGATTGCCCATATGCTCCGGAATATATTTTTAAAAAGGCGCTATGCCCACCATTAGAAGTGGGTGGATGAAGGGAAGTTTTCTAATGGTGGGCATACCCACCAATTGATTCTTTTTTTTTTCATTTAATCCACAGGCTGCATGAAAATAAAGAACATTACAACATATGCCCAACAAGTACCTGCAACACATTAGTATGTTGCTGGTGTTAGAGTGGTTATACTGGAATGATGCCTGCAGGTATAGGTATCATCTAGGTATCGTTCTTTTCAGCCGGCGGTCGGCTTTCATGTAAAAGCAATCTTAGCGGCTGTCTTCCATAATTTTCTCGCGCTCTCTTGTTCCACCGGGGAACCCGAGAATGCAGCCGGTGGTTCTGACAGCTGCCCATAGAGCTGATTGAAGACTAGAATGGCTCCAATCATCTCTATGGCCTAAGATACTGGAGGCTACGAGCATTTCATGACTTCGGTGTCGCCGGATATAAACGGTGCCATTGGGAAATTGGGGAAGCATCTTATCACACTGATTTTGGTGTGGTCAGATGCTTTAAGGGCTGAGGAGAGATCTAGAGTCTAATAGACCCCAAATTTTAAAAAAATATATGCGACCCTACCTATTTTTATCATAGAGGATATTTAAATTTCCTGTGATAAAAATAATAGAAAAAAGGATGAAAGGGACAGTGTAAAAATAAAATAAAAAGCAAAATGAATAATTTAAAAAAAAATGCACCCCTGTCCCCCCGTGCATGAGTAGAAGGTGAACGCAAGCGTCGGTCTTGTGTCGTATGTAAACAGCAATTGCACCATGCATGTGAGGTATCACCGTGAACGTCAGATCGAGGGCAGTAACTCTAGCAGTAGACCTCTGCAGATCTAAAGTGGTAACCTGTAAAGGCTTTTAAAGACATATATAGTTTGTTGCCGCTGCGCGGGTATGCGTTATTTTTAAAGCATGTCATGTTTGGTGTCTATGTACTCAGCATGAGATCATCTTTTATATTTCACCAAATATTTGGGCAATATAGTGTGTTTTTGTGCATTGAAATTTAAAAAAGTGTTTTTTCTTTCCACAAAAATTGCTTTAGAAAATCGCTGCGCAAATACTTTGTGAAAAAAAAATTGTGACACCCACCAATTTAATCTGTAGGGCCTCTGCTTTGAAAAATATATAATGTTTGGGGGTTCAAAGTAATTTTCTAGCAAAAAAAAATATTTTTTCATGTGAACAAAAAGTGTCAGAAAAGGTGGTGGATGATGTGTGCCATAGGCTTCTAATGTTGGGCATAAAATGCCAGGACAGTTCAAACCCCCCCAAATGACCCAATTTTGGAAACAAGACACCCCAAGCTATTTGCTGAGAGGCATGTTGATTCCCTGGAATATTTTATTTTTTTGTCGCAAGTGATTGAAAAATGACAAAAAAAAAAAAAAATTACACAAAGTTGTCACTGAAATTATATATTGCTCACACACGCCATGGGTATATGTAGAATTAAAACCCAAAATACATTCTGCTGCTTCTCCTGAGTACGGGATACCCCAGGTGTGAGACTTTTTGTGAGTCTATCCGCGTACGGGACCGCAAAAACCAATCACCGCTTTCAGCATTTCTAAGGGTGAAAATTTATGCATTCACCCCACACTACCTATGACAGTTGCAGAGGCCATGAAATGCCCAGATAGCAACCCCCCCCCCCCCCCAATGACCCCATTGTGCTACAAGTTTCGAGGAAATTACTTTTTTTTACAAAGTTGTCACTAAATGATATATTGCAAAAACTGGGGCTTTGAATGAGGCATTGTCAACATATACAACCTGTGTGCATGATTTCCATGTATGATGTTTATTAATGCCATAATAATATATATAATAATATAATAATGATATATCCCAATCATAGTCCATGTCAGGTACAACAAAACCATCATAAAATTAAATATAATCAATTAGAAATGCATATGTATATAATAAATACAATTCGTAATGCAAAGTACATAATAATAATAACATATGAGGTCTCTATACATGGAAACATGATTGGCAAGGTAAAAATTGTCATATATAGAAAACATAGGATC
Organism: Glandirana rugosa; assembly: GCA_018402905.1. Classification (NCBI taxonomy): domain Eukaryota; kingdom Metazoa; phylum Chordata; class Amphibia; order Anura; family Ranidae; genus Glandirana; species Glandirana rugosa. Next base: position 142,879 of record BLSH010167297.1, on the reverse strand, counting down.
AAGTATAATGAGTATCATATGCACACAGGAAAATTTGGTATAAACGAAGGGTAATCTTCATAAAGATCCATCTTGTCTAAAAGTCTTCTTGTAAAATAAACCCTACGCGTTTCGTGGCGTATCAGCCACTCATCAGGGGTATAACAAAAATACATATTTTTTGCTCCCTTTAAAGGGGGACTCTATATATTTAATTATTTCGTAAGTAATCAATCTTTACATATTTTCCAGTACCATTTTGTTATACCCCTGATGAGTGGCTGATACGCCACGAAACGCGTAGGGTTTATTTTACAAGAAGACTTTTAGACAAGATGGATCTTTATGAAGATTACCCTTCGTTTATACCAAATTTTCCTGTGTGCATATGATACTCATTATACTTGATCCTATGTTTTCTATATATGACAATTTTTACCTTGCCAATCATGTTTCCATGTATAGAGACCTCATGTGTTATTATTATTATTATGTACTTTGCATTACGAATTGTATTTATTATATACATATGCATTTCTAATTGATTATATTTAATTTTATGATGGTCTTGTTGTACCTGACATGGACTATGATTGGGATATATCATTATTATATTATTATATATATTATTATGGCATCAATAAACATCATACATGGAAATCATGCACACAGGTTGTATATTATTGGCTATGTTGACAATGCCTCATTCAAAGCCCCAGTTTTTGCTTTTTGTTCTTCCTAATGTTACTAGGGGTGGAGGCCTGCCAATGTGGGTCGCCAGGCCACACATACTTTTTTGCCTGGTTGCCGGGGTGGAAGACACCCATTTCTTTTTGTGTGACGTGGCGCCCACAATTATAATTTATTATCCATTTTTACCATCCCATCTGTATGTCCACATATTGTTATAGGTGTCCCACAATTAACATACGGTCTTCGCTAATATGGTACTGATGTTTTATATATCTAACCTCTTTTCCACACCCTTTCCAGCATTGCTCTTAGTCCAGTCTGGGGGTGGGAGGTCATGGGTGTTGTCCTTTTCCCGGGGTTGCGATGCACCACGGCCCCTCCCCCTCTCCGCCCTCTCTCTGTGGGGTGAGTGGGGGTCGACCCCTGACGCATCGGCGTCATGCTTGTTCGCCTTGCCAATTGCGTCCCATGACGCTGCAAGGCGTCTTGTCCATCCCGCGCCACAGATGGGATGGTCGGGGTCTGATTGCGGATATAATGCCGCGGTAGGCCCGCTCCATTCCCTCTATGTGTGGCGCGGATGTATGACGTTGGCGGTTACCCGCCCCAGGCCGCGGAGGTGCAGGTAGCGGAGTGGACGACACACCACCTCAATTGGCTCCCATGTCTGGAGAGGCCTTTCACAGAGCATAGGCCCTTATTACATCACCAGCACAGGTATCTCATTTATATCATCCCATACATCACACACTGTATATATAACTTAACCATCACCTATATGCATCCATTGTTATTTGCACTACCAGCACACAATACACTACACACCTTTTTCATTTGTCCACACTTTTTATCTTTCATTGTTCACAACTTCACCATTTTCATTTTGATTGTTTTCTTCACCAGCTCAGGTAGCCACTCTTGCACACCTACATCAAGTCACAAACAGTTTCGTGGAGGTGTGTACCCTTCCGTGGCCGCTACTCTTCGGTTTTTTGGGGGGGGACTTTTTCTGCCTCAACCCCGATTTGGGCATCCGTCCGTGGCCTTTGTCTCACTCCTATGTCGGCCGAGCACTGTCTGGTAATTGGTGTGTATAATTGGACATGTTTTCATACATATTTTTTGCTCCCTTTAAAGGGGGACTCTATATATTTAATTATTTCGTAAGTAATCAATCTTTACATATTTTCCAGTACCATTTTGTTATACCCCTGATGAGTGGCTGATACGCCACGAAACGCGTAGGGTTTATTTTACAAGAAGACTTTTAGACAAGATGGATCTTTATGAAGATTAACCTTCGTTTATACCAAATTTTCCTGTGTGCATATGATACTCATTATACTTGATCCTATGTTTTCTATATATGACAATTTTTACCTTGCCAATCATGTTTCCATGTATAGAGACCTCATATGTTATTATTATTATGTACTTTGCATTACGAATTGTATTTATTATATACATATGCATTTCTAATTGATTATATTTAATTTTATGATGGTTTTGTTGTACCTGACATGGACTATGATTGGGATATATCATTATTACATTATTATATATATTATTATGGCATTAATAAACATCATACATGGAAATCATGCACACAGGTTGTATATTATTGGCTATGTTGACAATGCCTCATTCAAAGCCCCAGTTTTTGCTTTTTGCTTTTTGTTCTTCCTAATGTTACTAGGGGTGGAGGCCTGCCAATGTGGGTCGCCAGGCCACACATACTTTTTTGCCTAAATGATATATTGCTCACACATGCCATGTGAAATTACACCCCAAAATGCATTCTGCTGCTTCTCCTGAATATGGGGATACCCCATGTGTGAGACATTTTGGGAGCCTAGCCGCGTACAGAACCCCACAAACCAATCACCACCTTCAGGCTTTCTAAGGGCATAAAATGGTGATTTTACTCCTCCGTACCTATCGCAGTTTTGGGGGCCCTGAAATGTCAAGGTAGCGCAAAAGCCCCCCAAATTACCCCATCTTGGAAAGTAGACACCCCAAGGTATTTTCTAAGAGGCATGGTGCGTATTTTGCAGCTCCCATTTGTTTTGGAAAATGAAGAAATAAACTGAAAATGTATTTTTTTTTCTTTTTTCAAATTTCAAAACTTTGTAACAAAAAGCAAGACCTGCAAAATACTCAACGTGCCTCTCAGCACATAGCTTGGAGTGTCTACTTTCCAAAATGGGGTCATTTGGGGGGGGGGCGGTTGTGCTATCTGGGCATTCCATGGCCTCCGAAACTGTGATAGGGAGTGAGGAGTAACATCACCATTTTATGCCCTTAGAAAGGCGGTGATTGGTTTTCGGGGTCCTGTACATGGCTAGACTGCCAAAAAGTCTCACATATGTGGTATCTCCGTATTCAGAAGAAGCGGCAGAATGTATTTTGGGATGTCATTTCACATATACCCATGGCATGTTCGAGCAACATATCATTTAGTTACAACTTTTTGAAAAAATAAAATTGTCCTTTCCCCGAAACTTTTGGCAAAATATAAAATATTCCATGGACTCAACATGCCTCTCAGGAAATAGCTTGGGGTGTCTACTTTCCAAAATAGGGTCATTTGGGGTGGGGGTTTTTCTATCTGGGCATTTCATGGCCTCCCCAACTGAGATAGGTAGTGTGGGGTGAAGGCATAAATTCTTGCCCTTAGAAATCTTGAAAGCGGTGATTGGTTTTCGGGTCAAGTACGCAGATAGGCTTCCAAAAAGTCTCACACATGGGGTATCCCCATACTCAGGAGAAGCAGCAGAATGTATTTTGGGGTGTAATTCCACATATACCCATGCCACGTGTGAGCAATATATCATTTCAGGGACAACTTTGTGTAATTTATTATTTAATTTTTTTTGTCATTTTTCAATCACTTGCAACAAAAAATAAAATATTCCATGGATTTAACATGCCTCTCAGCAAATAGCTTGGGGTGTCTACTTTCCAAAATGGGGTCATTTTTTTTTCTATCTGGGCATCTCATGGCCTCTGCAACTGTGATAGGTAGTGTGGGGTGAAGGCATACATATTTGCCCTTAGAAATCCTAAAGACGGTGATTGGTTTTCGGGGTCCCGTACACGGATAGGCTCCCAAAAAGTCTCACACATAAATATACGCTAATAAATAGATATAGGGTAAATGGGACTTTAAATGAGGCATGGCTTACAAGGGATACCAGGCCTCCATCCCTGTCAGTATTCTAACAATAGGGGGGGGGGAGCAAAGGCGTGACTTTATATGAGGCGTGCAATGGTAAATGAAAAAACTCAAACATGAAAGCAGTGTTATTTATTTTCAAATCATACATACATATCAATGTGAGACCATGCCCTACAATGATACAGAGATATAAAAAATATATACATAAAACTGTACTGATTCATAATATAGTAATTCTCAAAGACACCCACATAGTTACATAGGGCTGAATAGTAATTGTGGCTCATAGCCAATTTGTATACCACCTCCATAAAGTTAAACCAATGAAAATAAACATAACAAATACAGTAAAGAATCATGAATATGGATGTGATTTTTTTGGAGATAGGACCGTTAGTAGCTCTAAGCGTTTCGGGGGCTTTTGCACTGCGCATCGACGTCACGGCTGCACGCCGGATGTGCGGCGTCTTCGGCGCCGCGGTCCTTTTGGCGGGGCTTGTCCATCTAGCGTGCAATATGGGAGGGGTGGGATTGGCGCCATGGGCCTGGCGGCGTATGCGGTCTGGGCGGTGGCTCTCCTTCTCTCCATCAGCACGCTGCTGTGACGTTGGGGGTTGGTTTGTGGCGGCTCCCCCTATATAGGGCAGTCTGGCACGGCGGGCGGACATGTGGGCACACACTTCCTACACAGCTGGACACCTACTTGTCGGATTCCCCTCTATCACAGGTATGACACTTTTCTTCCAATCCACTACCTACCACCTTTCTGGCACCCTCCAGGTGCATTACTTTTTCATATTCCAACATTCCACATTCCATCCTATGTGTGCTGTGCTATTTGTTGCCTTTGGTTTTTGCTTTTAGCTTTATTCTTTTCTTTCCCTTAACCTACACTCATATTCACTTATTCTATACTATTCCCCAGGTATGACATTTGGCATTTACACCACCACCACTTCTGTTTGCCGTGTTTGCTGTCCTGTTTGGGGTTGCCACCCCCTGCCATGCCCCCAGAGCTCCCGAGGTGATGCTCCCGGTCGGCTTGTGTTCTCTGTCATGGGCACCTATTCCCAGCAGCATATTTTATGTAAGCCCTTTACCTTGGGGGCTTTGGCTCTTTTTCTTTTTATTTAATTTAATTCATAACTTTGATGAGTTTAGAATCCTATTTGACTACCTTTTCTTGTATGCCATTGATTGTATACCATATGTATTCTTACTTTCAGATAGGCTTGCTCCTGACGAGTGATTACAAAAGATCACGAAACGCGTAGAGCTACTAACGGTCCTATCTCCAAAAAATCACATCCATATTCATGATTCTTTACTGTATTTGTTATGTTTATTTTCATTGGTTTAACTTTATGGAGGTGGTATACAAATTGGCTATGAGCCACAAATACTATTCAGCCCTATGTAACTATGTGGGTGTCTTTGAGAATTACTATATTATGAATCAGTACAGTTTTATGTATATATTTTTTATATCTCTGTATCATTGTAGGGCATGGTCTCACATTGATATGTATGTATGATTTGAAAATAAATAACACTGCTTTCATGTTTGAGTTTTTTCATTTAACATTGCACGCCTCATATAAAGTCCCGCCTTTGCTCCCCCCCCCATTGTATAAATATATGCTAATTTACTTTTTTTTACCCGAGACATGTTGCTGAATGCATTTTTGCAAAAATGTATGACTGTGATTTAGTTTATTGTATTTCTCTAATAACAAAGATTAGAAAATATCATTTTTTTTCAAAATTTCTAAATTTTAGTTCTTTTTTTGGTTATATAGCAAAAAATAAAAAGTGCAGAGATGAACAAATACCACCAAAAGAAAGCTCTATTTGTGGGAAAAAAAGGAGTCAAATTTTGTTTGGGTACAGCATTGCATGACCTTGCAATTACCAGGTAAACAGCGCAGTGCCAAATTGAAAAAAGTGCTCTGGTCCTATAGTAGGAAATCCTTCTGGGGGTGAAGTGGTTAAACCGCCTGCTTCATTCCTTCAATGCCTTCCCCTTGGTCAAACATATCTGGAGACTCTCTGCTGTGTTCTTGTTGCAGACTTACCCGGCTGACATCCCTTTTTGTTCTTGATCCTGTCTGCTGCCTCCGACTATGCTGATCTCTGGCTTCCTGATTTACTGTCTTGTTCTGACTATCCGCTTTGGCTACTGTACCCTGGCTATGTTATAACTAAGTTTACTGATTTGTACCATTTTTACCATTATATTAAAAGGTGTGATTTTTGCTGCATTTTCTGTCTCCGTCTGATTTATGGTTCCTGACAGACATGCAGTCAGGGCCCAGTTTCCTCAGCCGCCCCATCTCCAGGCCAATCCGATTTAGGAATTACTTGCTCAATTTGACATTGAGAAACCTCTTTCTACCCTATATGGGGCACTGCTCAATTCTGACTCCCCTAAGGGGGAGCGGGTGTGGGAGATGTGAAGAGATGACATTCCCTCTTTGGATAGAGTCAAGTCTATAGAAGTCAAGTTTCTACATAAGGTCTATTACATCCATGTGAGACTCCATAGGAGGTATCCGACACGTGACCTGCAATGTCCTCAGTGTCGGGCTCATCCAGAGTCCTATTTGAACATGCTTTGGGCTTGTCCGATTATTGCTAAATTCTGGTTTTGTAGTAGTTGGAATGATTAATCTTAGGCTGCAGCTGATGCCTTCGGCTTCCCGGGAGTTGGCACTTCATGAGGATGAGCAGCGGCCTTATGACACTAAATTGCTCATTTCCTACCTCTTATTCTATGCAAAAAATGAAATCCTTCTTATGGCCTGATTCACACCTATGCAGGTTGCAGTTTGCATATTCCAGGTGCATTTTTTGTTTTTCAACACACATTATTGATCCATTGAAGCCTAATGGAACCAAAAACCAGAAATAATCCCTGGCCCTTTCCATAAAATGCCCAGATGTGAACTACATCCATAGAAAGCCATGTTATATTGGACTGTAATGTGTTTTTGCACAATTGAAAATGCACTAAAAAATGTATAGTTGTGAACCAGGCCTTAGTGGTCCTCTTCCACTCCCCCTGCATTGTCCTGGGAAGTGATGGTGGATGCGGCTCTGCCTATGTATAAACTTATATATATCAATCGAGGTTGCGCCAGGAAGTATGATAAAGTTTGGTCATCTTGGACCACAGGTTGAACTGCTGTTGACTGCCCCTATTTTTTTGTCCAGATGTTAGACAGATGGCTAGATACTGTAGGTTACCAGCTATTATCTGAACCATATGCATAAGTGCTGGAACTAAATAAATATTCTCTCCCCTCCTCTTTTTTTTTTTTTTTCTTCTCCTTTGTTGCACTGTTATTTCTGTCAGTGAATGTGGTGTATTCATTATGGTAATGTATTTTTGGATTTTGTAGCCTTGTACTCAAATGTTATCTAGGTATGGCATTGTACTTTGTTTGAATCTAATTATGCTGTAATGTTTTTGTTTGGTCAATAAAGAAAGCTCTGCCTCTTCCTCCTCACATTCTCTGAGCAATCTGGTAATTCTGGTAAATGTTACTCCCCAGTCCCATCCTTAAATCTGGCCGTAGATGGGTAATTTTTTTCAAAAAAAGGAACCTTTTATGAGGACAAAAGAGAATCTTCATGCCTTCCAATCTTGGGAATGGATTGTGGTAGGTCCACGTGGTTTATGTTGCAGGAGAAGATAAGCAGATTTCTCCCTGACCATTACTTTCAGAGAAATGTATGTAACATTTTTACTAAGATTTTATTTTTATATCTGACTTTTTATATGACATTTATTTATAGGTACGATCTCCACTCTCGCACTCCATCCTAGGAGAGCAAACAATCTTTGTCTCTTCGGAAACGGTCTCCATTCTGGAACTACATTCACACTTGGTTTGGGGCATAAATCTCAGTGTGATCCCGTCTTCCACCAGGCATCCTGGAGTTTTTACAGTTTTGTGTCACTCTCAGGAGGTGGCAATGATTCCTAAACAGGTAAGCAGTGGAAGTTTAAACTATTTTTAGCTGTGGACTTTTTGTTTATTTTTTTTAATGAAAAAAATAGAATACCTATGGTTTTCATTTCACTGAAATAGGTATATGTAGAAAAGGTTAGTAGAAGATGACAAAGGCTGAAAAAAGTACAGTGGGGTTGATTTACTAAAACTGGAGAGTGAAAAAGCTGGTGCAGCTGTGCATGGGGGCTAGAGTTGAGCGAACCCGAACTGTAAAGTTCGGGTTTGTACCGGACTTTAGGGTGTCCATGTCCTGAACCCGGACATTTGAGAAAAAGTCTGGGTTTGGGTATTTTTTCGCGCCTGTTGAATAGCTGCAGGGCAGCCAATCAACAAGTGTTTCACTCGTTTGCCCTTAGAAGCCATCACAGCCATGCCTACTAATGGCATGGCTGTGATTGACCAGTGCATCATGTGACCCAGCCTCTATATAAGCTGGAGTCAAGTAGTGCTGCATGTCACATCATCTCATACTAGTGTAGCGAGAGGATGCTGCTGCTGCTGTGAGGGACAGATTAGCTTTAGAAAATCATCTCATACTAGTATAGGGAGAGGATGCTTCTGCTGCTGCTGTGAGGGACAGATTAGCTTTAGAAAATCTGTTAAAACAGCGATTTATTGGTGGGTGGGTGCTAGAGGAGATTTTGTTTGCTAGAGTACATTTTGTTTGCGAAGCAAAGTGCCTCATATAAAACCTAAGCAATTTTTCTGTTTGTTAGGTGGGCGTTTGCAGCCATTTTTGCAAGTGCAGTGCACTTGCAACTGCTTGTGTGTCAGGGAAACTACTTTAATCGTGTTCTGTTAGTTCAGTTGTCAACATTTTGGCATATTTAAATACTGCTTTTACATTGCAGTTAGACAAACTAAAAAAATGTTTTTTTTTTGTTTTTTTGTGGAAAATATTACATTTGCGGCCAGCGGGGCATTTCTTGCACAAAATTAAAAAGTGCGTCTACATTGCTGGTTTAAAAAAAAAAGAATAATAAATAGTGCTACATAGTATATTTGCGCCTTGCTTGTGCATTTCTTGCACAAAATTAAAAAGTGCGTTGACATTGCTGGTTTAAAAAAAAAAAAAAAATAGTGCTACATAGTACATTTGCAACTTGCTCTGCATTTCTTGCACAAAATTAAAAAGTGCGTTGACATTGCTGGTTTAACCACTTGACCACTGGGCACTTAAACCCCCTTCCTAACCAGACCAATTTTCAGCTTTCAGTACTCTCACATTTTGAATGACAATTACTCACTCATGCAACACTGGGTCGTTACAGTTGCGTGAAAAATTAAAACACGTTCTTTACGTGTTCGTTCCGCGTTTATATGATACATCGTGATAAATAATAAGAAAAAAAAAATTTGGTCGTTAC
>BLSH010167297.1:100093-113550 GCA_018402905.1 Glandirana rugosa | reverse complement strand
TCAAAGAAATTGGGCCAGAGGTTCCTGGGGCCTTTTCCGGTGAAAAGACAGGTTAACCGGGTGGCATTCGAACTTGATCTCCCACCTTCCCTGAAGATTCACCCGGTTTTCCATGTCTCTCTATTAAAACCAGTGGTCCCGGACTCCTTCTCAGGCCGAAAAGTAGGACCACCAGGTCCCATCCTAGTCAACGGAGAGGAGGAGTTTGAGGTAGAAGCAATTTTAAAAAGTCGCCGAAGAGCTGGAGAGACCCAATATCTAATAAAATGGAAAGGGTTCGGTCCGGAAGAAAACTCATGGAAACCCGAAAGAAACCTCCATGCCCCTGGACTGATTCGAGCCTTCAGAAGAAATCTGCAGCGGGATGTCACCCGGTAAGGCATCCGGGGGGGCAATGTTAGGAAAAATAAGCTTGTTGCCAGCATTCTGGCCGTTTCCACGGTGGTGTGCGCGCTCCCGTGCGCGTTCGCGCACTCCCGTGCGCACCCGCGTGCGAGCACGCGCCGGAAAACGGCGCCAAACGGCGCCTATTTAAATCCAGGGACTCCTGCATTGAATTGCTGCTCGTTCTACAGCGTCCGCGACCTGTGAGCCACAGCTCCCGCCACCTGTTCCTGTGTTCGTCTGCTTCCTGTTTGACCCGGCTTGCTTTGACCTGTTGTCCGCTACCTGCACTGACCCCGGCTATCCACGACCATCCGCTTGTCTACTCCTCTGTACCTCTGCCGCCCGCCCCTTAACGAACCTTTGCCTGAACTTGACCACCCGCCTGCCTGATCCTTTGCCTGCCCGTTGCCGACCCTGCCTGCACGACCACTCTTCTATCTGCACGACTTCCTGGAACCTCTCTACATCATCAGTGACCATCCAGCCCTCGTGCCATCCCGCACTCTCGGGCCTCTGTCTACACTACCAGGGGTCCTTGAATCGGGTGCGCAAGAGCGGTTGTTCCCTGCAAAGACAGACTCCACAGTCAGGTACGTAACACCATCCCTATGAAGGATCATAGCTCCTCACTTTAGTAGGATTCTTAGTTTTCATTATTGTTTCCACCTTCTTCTAAGGATTGAATCCCTCAAAAAAGACCTTGTGACCTAGGAAATTAATACGGGTCCGACACCATTGGGCCTTTTGAAGTAACAGCTTGACACCTGAGAATTTTAACTGACCTAGAACATGTCTAAGTTCCATAAGATGTTTCTCCACGTATGTACTCTTAATCAGGATCTCGTCTACATAAGATAAGGCTCTCCTTTTCAGGGCATCAGGCATGGCTTTGGGCATAAATACATCAAATTCATGACCAGAATTGATGTAATTAAAAGGCATGCATACCTATGTGTATTGCTTATTAACAAAGCTAAATGGCCTGGTCCTCTTCTCCCATATTAAAGCAAAACTCTGTCCTTGTTTCTGCTCTTCTACCTTCACCGACTATGCCATCCATTTTCATCTGAGCTCTGTAGTTCCTCTATAATAGCCTGCTGATTTTGAAGAAAAACCATTACCGCCCTGTGATATCCTGTTTTTAAGACCGGTGACTGCTATTCCTCCTGTACTCCCAGCCACCGGTCTTGGCACTTCCCATTTGTAGTTCTTTACAGCAAGCAGGGGCTTGTACTTCTGTTCCCGCTTGCTGTAGTGGGCGGAGGGGTCTGCACTTATGGGCACTGATGAGGCTGCACTAAGGCGGCACAGATAAGCGGCACTGATGAGGCAGCACTGGTGGGCACTGAGGCGGCACTGATGAGGCTGCACTTATGGGCACCGTTAAGCTGCACTGATGGGCACTGATAAGCTACACTAGTGGGCACAGATGAGATCACACTTGTGGGCACAATTAGGCTGCACTGATGTATTGTGTAAGGGGGTGTACTAATGGAGGATTTTTTGCCTATCCCAGAGTTGTGCCTTAATGGTCCAGTACCCTTATGCACAAGCAAGGGGAGTAAATACTTAAGACCCTTTTAACTGGGCGGGGCAATGGTCAATATAAGGCACGGTCCAGACAGACACGTTTGTCTATCTTAAAATCAGCACATAATCACCATTGGTTTAACCTCCCTGGCGGTAATCCCAAGTGTGGCTCGGGGTAATTTTCAGTACCAAAAGCAGTAACCCGGTGCCACACTCGGGATTACACTGTAGTGTTACTTACCTTGTCCCTGCGATCCCCTCGTGTCCTCCCGCCGTGTCCTCCGGCCGATGCCGGCATCCGTCTTCTGGGTTCCGTTCCCTGCGAGCACCGGTGACGCAGGGGGGCGGAACCGGCGGGAAATTCAAAAAAGTAAACAAAACATGACATACACACCATACATTGTAATCTGTTAGGATTGCATTACTGTATTAAACAATTTCACCTCAGTTTTATTCCTAGTGCTTTGTCCAGTGCCCTGCCTGCACTTTTACAATTCTTTCTGCCTGGAAACTTGAGAACGTCCATGGCATCCAAAAAGCGTCCCTTTAGGTCAAAAGTGGTTTAGACCAGCTAGAAAACAGCAATAGTGAATTAGCATCACTTGCAGAATTGAGCGATAGTAATTAGTGGTGAAATTCGTCATCAGACACTAAAAGTGACGACAGCAACAATTCTGCAACAGAGCTCAGTGATGTGCGAACTTGGTGCTCTATTGACTGTGGTATGGATCAGGCAGCGCCCCCAAGATTCCCATTTACTAGAGCATCTGGTATGAAAGGAGACATTGAAAATGACAACCCCTTGGCATACTTACAATTATTTCTGACCAATGAGGTTATTGAAAAAATAGTTACTGAGACAAACTGGTTCCAAGAGCAACAATTAGCCACTCTGCATCGGAAGTGTCAGGACCTGGGCTTGAACATGGGACCTCTTCTGTGTCTAGCATTGATTCTTCTCACTGAGATATCTGGAATGCTGGAACGCTTCCTGCCTGATCTATTAGATAATCCCGCCTGATCCATTGGAAAACCCTGCCTTGTGTCTTGATTGCCATTAAACCTTGAACTCCTTGCTCCTCCCATGTAGGCCTCTGCACTTCCTGTCGTCAGATTATTGGGGTCTGTTCTTGCTTACTACCTGCGCTACTTTCATTGCTGTTTGTGACCCCAACTACGAAACTCTCCTGCATCGACCTTGGCTTGTGACCCCAACTACAAAACTCTCCTCCTGCATCAACCTTGACTTGTGACCTCGCTTAGGAAACTCTCTCCTGCATTGACCTTGGCTTGTGACCCCAACAGTGATCATTGGTCTAGCTATTCAGACTTTCCTATCTCTAGCAGACCAGAGGACTGAGCTTGTCTGACATTGTCGGACATTTTTCTCCTAACAGAATAATCTGGCCACAACATGGAAACCGCAGACCCGCCATGATCCCTGAGTGAACATGTTGTCTCACTAACTTAGGTTGTTCAAGGCTTACAAGTACGAGTGCAAGAGTTACAAGGAGAAGTAATTGAATTGCGAACATAACTTGCGCAGCAACGCCAACAGACAGCTACTAACAGTGATTCAAACCGCTTCCCTATGCCTGATAAATTCAATAGGGATCCTAAACTCTATAGAGGCTTCCTGAATCAATGTCGACTGCACCCTCAGCTGCAACTTAACCGATTTGCAACCCCACGCTCCAAGAGAGGCTTTATTATATGTCTGTTCGTTGATGAGGCCATGGCATGTGTTTCCCCATACTTAGAGCAAGACCATGAGATTTTAGGAGATTTCGAGGGGCTTGTGACAACCATGAATTTAATTTTCGATGATCCAAATTGCAGCGCAATTGCTGTTTTACTGAACTTGCACCAAGGGAGACGTCCAGTTGCTGAATTTTGTCGATGGGTAACTGATACCACCTGGAACCAGAGTGCAAAGCGCTTTCACTTTAGAAAAGGACTTTCTGAGAATATAAAAGATGGACTATACAGAATAGATACACCCAATGGTCTTGATGATAGACGATTTGAGAAAAAAAGATCTGACATTAGTAATTAGTTCCTCATTCTATCGTCAACCAATGGCTAAATCATTTGCCAGTTATGAACCTGAACCTATGCACATTGGAGCTCTCAGCTTTGCTAAAAAGAGACGCAGGTGTGAACTGAATCTTCGCCTCTATTGCAGTCAGTCAGATCACTACGCCCACAGGTGTCCAAATAAATCAAGATGAACAAGACAAACCATTGCAACGGCCGGTCAAAGAGAATTGTCCACATCTAGTGAACAAGTGGTATCCATTACACAACACTTGTCTTCCATTACCCAAGGAGAGAATGAGATAGTTTGTCATCACCAACATTTTACTTCAAGTGTCACTCTTAAAGAGAAAGACCAGTAGTTCTCCACCTCAGCAATGCTGGATTCCGGGGCTGGTGGTAACTTTATGGATTTGAAGTTTGCTGAAGAAAATTGCATCACCCAAATACCTAAACCATCTCCAGTACATTGGAGACAGTGGATAGCTCTCTACTCATCTCCTGAATAATCACTCATGAGCCTGTTCCTTTGCGGTTAAGTATCGAGCCTGGAGATCAAGAGTAAATCTTTCAGCCTGATTTCTTCTCCTCAATTTCCTGTTATTTTAGCAATACCATGGTTCATAACCCCACTGTTGACTGGCAGGCCAGAAACCTTGCCTTTTCTTCTGAACATTGTCAGTTATACTGTCTAAAGAAGGACATCGCACCCACTATTATAAGAGTGACATTGACTAACCTGGAAAGATTGCCCCCCCAGTACCAAGACTTTAAAAACATTTGTGATAAGAAAAATGCAGACCAATTGCCACCACACCGAGTTTATGATTGCCCAATAGGGCTTTGTACCAGGTGCCCCAATTCCCTTTGGTCACCTCTACAACCTTTCTGAGCCAGAACTGAAAGCATTAAGGGACTTTATACAAGAAAATCTGGCGAAGGGGTTTATCCGCCCTTCAACTTCCCCTGCTGGTGCCCGCTGTTCTTTGTTGAAAAGAAAGATGGAACCCTGCGCCCATGCATTGATTACAGAGAATTAAAAAAACTGACAGTCAAAAATCATTACCCACTTCCATTAATTCCAGAACTATCCAAGAGACTAAGAACAGCAAAGATTTTTTACGAAGCTTGATCTGCGGGGTGCACATAATCTTGTTCGCATCCGACCTGGAGATGAATGGAAGATGGCCTTTGGGACAAGAGATGGGCATTATGCATCCCTAGTAATGCCCTTTGGACTCTGTAATGCACCAGCTACCTTTCAACATTTCATAAATTATGTTTTCAGAGACTTGTTAGACCAATTTGTGGTGGCTTATCTGGATGATATACTTATATTTTCGACCAATTTACAGGAGCACCGGGATCATGTCTGTACTGTCTTAGAACGACTACAACAAAATAAATTATATATTAAATTGGGAAAATGTGATTTCGAACAGACCCATATACAGTTCTTGGGCTACATCATCTCTCCTTAAGGGCTGAACATAGATTCCAGCAAGATCCAAGCCATCCTAGACTGGCCTACCCTCAATAACATAAAGGATGTGCAACGGTTCTTAGGATTCTCAAACTTTTACCAGAGATTTATTAAAAGCCTTTCTAAAATTGTGGCTCCCATTACTCATGTGACAAGGAAGGAGACACGCTTCCAGTGGTCCACAGAGGCAGAAATGGCTTTCTCACATCTGAAAACCTTATTCACCACTGCACCTGTACTGGTACATCCTAACCCAGAACTTCCCTTTATAGTAGAAGTAGATGCCTCCAAAACAGTCATCGGAGCAGTTCTTTCTGCAGAATTGCTGAAAAAATGTTATTACACCCATGTGCATTTTAATACCGACAAATGACAACTGCAGAACAGAAATATGATATCGGCAACAAGGAAATTTTAGCAATAATAGAAGCCTTCTCTGAATGGCGACCCCTTCTGGAGGGCACCACATATCCCGGAACTGTCCTCACTGACCACAAGAATCTTGACTTAATTAAATCTGCAAAGAGGCTCAATGCAAGGCAGGCAAGATGGACTCTTTTTTTTTTTTTTTTCAAGATTAAATTTTGTCATTTCTTACAGACCAGGATGTAAAAATGGAAAAGCAAATGCTTTGTCAATAATTTCTGGTGACTCTTCTACCGAATTAGAACCAGTAAGTACTATCTTACAAGACAGACACTTTTTGGGAGTAATGTACCCTGCAGAGCTTATTTCAAAGATTAAAGAAACTTATGATAGGGGCCCACTCTTAAACAATCCACCAGGGAATTTGCACATGGACTTTCATGAGGGCCGCTGGACCTTTGAAAAAAGAATGTGTGTCCCTGAAAGGCACAACTTAAGGTCCTCCAGCTGGTGCATGATTCAAAATCTGCTGGTCATCCTGCAATTAGGAAAATTACAGACCTCCTTGCTCGTACCTGTTGGTGGCATTCCTATCAGAAAGATGCAAAGGAAGTACGTTCTCTCATGTGAAACCTGTGCCCGACAAAGTATCACGCTCCCTCCCGGTAGGTCTGCTATAGCCTCTCCCTGTGCCATTACGATCATGGGGATCCATTTCCATGGATTTTATTGTTGACCTACCCCCTTTCAAGGGATTTACAACAGTCATGGTGGTGGTGGACTGTTTAACTAAGATGGCTCATTTTGCGCCCATCACGAGCATTCCTACACCTGAAGACACTGCTCAAATATTAATACGAGAAATTTACAGACTGCATGGGCTCCCAAATGAAATAATATCAGATCGAGGAGTCCAGTTCACATTATGACTTTGGAAAACATTCTGTTCTACTCTGGGAATTGAAGTTAACCTATCAACTGCCTTTCATCCACAATCAAATGGGCAGACTGAGAGAACGAATCAAACTTTAGAGCAATATCTTCGTTGTTTCATCTGCCATCTTCAGGATGACTGTACCGAATATCTACCGTTAGCAGATGTTGCACAATAACTCCTCTCATAGTTCCATCCCTCAAAGCCCATTCTTCGCCAATTATGGATGTCATCCATCTTTTATCCCCAGAATTCCTGTAGAGTCATCTTTACCTACTGTAAATGCAAGAGTGTCTGCTTTACAAAATAATCAGGAATTACTGAAGAAGACTTTACATGAAGTTCAAGAATCCCATAAGGAAATTGCAAATAAACACAAATGAACCATTCCTCCCTATTCATTAGGTGATAAGGTCTGGCTATCCACTAAACATTTACAACTTAAACGTCCATCTCAGAAACTTTCTCCTAAGTTAGTTGGACCCTTCAAAGTAATTGCACGAATTAATCCTGTGGCCTAGAAACTTAAAGTGGAGTTCCACACAGAATTTTTTTTTACATCATTCAAGTCCTTTGCCTATATAGACTTACCTTTGAAGGAAAAAGAAGTTATACTCACCCTAAGTCGCTTGTTGCTAGGTGGTCTCTGTAATCTGCCCCTTTTAGGTCCGAGGCTCTTCTCCTCACTTCCTGCTTCGCCTGGGAGATGTGACTCATCATTTCCCAGGAATCAGTGGGCTTCCCTGTACTGTAAAATCGTGTTATTTCCAGACAGGAAATGATGCGATTTAAGGTGGATGAGATCGAGGAGTGCATGATGGTTACCCACCATGCACTTCTTTCAGGAAGAGATGCCAGGAGACTACGGATGGGCTTCAGATGCCCTCACTTAAAATGGAAAAGTCCAGCAGTGAGAGAAATTAAATTGTGAGTAAAAAATTGAATTACTGGGCGGTTTGAAAGTAAGGAAACAAAAGGTTACATCTGTTTAGTATTAAGAGTGGATGCCTAAAAAAAAATTGTATGGGTGGAACTTCGCTTTAAACTACCACCTTCTATGAAGATCCATCCTGTTTTTATACTGTTCTTTTAAAGCCTTTCAGAAATAATCCTTTTTCTGGTCGTACACATCCCCCGCCAGACCCTGTCCAGGTGCAAGGTGAAGAAGAATTAATTTTGGATACGATTCTTGACTCCCATATACATTGTGGTAAGCTACAATACCTATTAAGATGGAAAGGCTATGGACCATAGGAGGATTTTTGGGAGCCTGAGGAGCATGTTCATGCCCCTAGACTAATAAGAGAATTTCACCAGAGATGTCCTCAAAAACCTGGCCCTAAGACACCCAGAGAAAATCCTGGGAGGGAGGAGGTGAGTACTGTCAGGACCTGGGCTTGAACCTAGGACCTCTTCTGTGTCTGGCATTGATTCTTCTCGCTGAGCTATCTGGGATGCTGGACAGCTCCCTGCCTGATCTATTGGACAATCCTGCCTGATCCATTGGAAAACCCTGCTTTGCGTCTTGATTGCCATTGAACCTTGAACTCCTTGCTCCTCCCATTTTGCCAGATTATTGTGGTCTGTTCCTGCTTACTACCTGTGCTACTTCTATTGCTGTTTGGAAATGACAACACTGATCATTGGTCTAGCTATTCAGACTTTCCTATCTCTAGCAGACCAGAGGACTGAGGTCAGCCATTGGTCTCCGCTCATTACAGGTATTCTCCTAACAGGAAGTTTCCAAGAAACAGAAAGTGGGAGCCAGTGACCAAAGATGACATTTGGAAATTTCTGGGCCTAATAATACTTCAGGAAGTGGTGGGGAAACCCCTGCAGAATTGGTATTGGGCAACTAATAAATTACTTGCCACTCCATTTTTTGGCACGGTCATGTCAAAGTATAGATTTTCTTTTTCGTTCATTGACAGACGCAGCCTCTAATTTTGACATGTGGGGTATGCACCTTTTACCAGGAGTAGACTAGGCAAAACACAGTTCAGACAAAGCAAGCTAACCACCTGTAGGGGTGGCTACCAGCTGCGCCTGTCTGGAGGAGTGAGTACGCTTCCCCCTCCCCCCCTTGGGGCTGCGGAGGGGGGGCTGGTGGGTGCCCTATCTTTTCCCCCCTGCATTTGGGCGAGGGTGGTTCTGGTCGTTCTTTCCCCCCCCTCCCCCCCCTCCACACCACATCCCGCCGCTTCTGCCTCAGTGCTGTTGTTTTAGGGCCCCCAACCATGCACCATTTTTTCGGGGCGAGCCGCCATTTTGCCAGAGTTACGGCCATCTTGGTGGTGGTTTGGCCTCTAGTGTTTGCTACGGCGGCCATTTTTGGTTGGTCTCCTGATGAGCTTATAGCATGGGCTTTGGTGGCGTTTTCCTCATTCTGGACAGCACGCTCGTCACGTGTGAGCTCAGCAGCGGCAGCACAGCAGCAGTAGCAGCGGCAGTGGAGGCAGGCTCACTCACTTTCAGCAAGTATAGCTGGCTTCTCCCTGGTGTGCTGGTAGCGGCACAGTGCGGGTCCTCCGATGCATTTCCGGTCCGCTGTGTGAGGGTGACTGAGGGGTGGCCTGTGGTGGGGGTGTGGCCAGTAGGCCTCACTAGAGTCGGGGGTGGCACATGGCTGCTGAACCGGGTATGTCGGTTCCGGAAGGCGCTGGGACCTGTAGTCCCACTATACAAACTTACTTCAATTTTGGAAGAGTTTCTAGCCCGGGTGGAACCGGTCCGTGGTAGGGGGGTGGCGAAGAAGCGTCCACCCCTCCCCCATCCTCTGAGGAGGATTCGGAGCCGGAAGGGGGTTATGTGATCTCAGGGACCCCGTGGACCTGTCAGATGGGGAATTGGACCCTTCTGACGGTGAGGAGGAGCAGGGGGCCACCGTAGCGCGGGAAAAGGCGCTGGTGGGCTCCCTGGTGGCTGCCATCCACGAGTCGCTGCATTTGGGCCAGGCCAGGATGTCGCAAGAGGGGGCTTACACCTTTGGGTCCCATAGGCCGGCTCTGACTCCTAGGGTTTTCCCTTATGTGCCATACTTTGACCAGTTTGTCTACAAGGAATGGCAGCGTCCTCAGAATTCGTTCACACAGCCTAAACGCTTTTCTGTGCGCTATCCTTTTGAGTATAGCTTGGTGCAGAAGTGGGTTTCCCCCCGTGGTTGACCCCCTGGTGGCCCGCCTGAACAAGGCTACCACGATTCCGATGGAGGGCTCTCCGTCTTTTAAGAATCCTGCCGACAGGCGGACGGAGGTGCAGCTGGCTGACCAGCTGGTGCAGGGTCTCAGGTACATCTGCGACGCGGCATTGGATGTAGCTCCCATGCTGTCAAAACTGGCAGTTCTTGCTATCATTAGACGGCTGCTGTGGCTGAAGGTGCTGCTCGGGCGACCATGCGTCGAAAAAAGGCCTCATGGACCTGCCGTTTCAGGGTCTGCCCTGGAGGACAATGTCTCGATCACCCTGGCCTCCCTGCGGGATTTCGGCTGGTTGATCAACCTTCAGAAGTCGACACTGGTCCCGTCGTGCTGCCTAGACTATCTGGGCCTGATACTGGACACAGAGCAGGCGAGGGTGTTCTTGCCTCCTGCCAAGTTGCTGATGCTGCAAACTGCGGTACGGGCTCTGCTGTCACGACGGTGGTCTTCCTTACGTTTCTGTATGCGGGTGTTGGGGCTCATGGTGTCGGCCTTCGAGGTGGTGCCGTATGCCCAGAGTCACACCCGGCTCCTGCAGCGGGCGATTCTGCCGCAGTGGGACAAGTCTCTGGATCGGGTGATCAGGTTGGATCACCAGACCAGGGGGGGCTCTTTCCTGGTAGCTGCGGGCCCCGGCGTTGAGTCTGGGAAAGTCGTTCCTTCCCCTGGAATGGTCGATTGTCACGACCGATGCCAGCCTAGCGGGCTGGGGAGAAGTCCTGGGGCGGTTGTCTGCCCAGGGCCGATGGTCCTCGGAGGAGTCCTGCCTTCTGATCAATGTGCTGGAACTGCGGGCGATCAGGCTCTGCCTCTCCCATTGGTCAGAGAGGTTACGCGGTCGACCGGTTCGGGTACAGTCAGACAACGCCAAGGCGGTGGCTTATGTAAACCACCAAGGCGGCACAAAGAGCATGGCAGCAGCCGCGGAAGCGACCCACATCTTGAGGTGGGCAGAGCTTCATGTGCCGGCCATCTCCGCCGTTTACATTCCGGGCGTAGAGAATTGGCAGGCGGACTTTCTCAGTCGCCAGACTCTGGATCAGGGAGAGTGGTTTCTGCACCCGGAAGTGTTCCATCAGATCTGCCAGAGGTGGGGCACGCCAGACGTGGACCTGCTGGCGTCCCGGTTCAATCGCAAGGTGCAAACCTTTGTGTGCAGAGCAAGGGATCCATTGGCGGACGCCGTGGACGCCGTTGTGGCTCCATGATCCTGGTACCGGCTCCTTTACTCCTTCTCTCCTCTCAAGCTTCTTCCGTGCCTGTTGCGCAGGATAGAAGTGGATGGGATTCCGGCTATACTGGTGGCTCCAGATTGGCCTCGGCGTCCTTGGTACACCGACGTGGTACGGATGGTAACGGATGTTCCCTGGCGGCTTCCGCTATGCAAAGATCTGCTGTCGTAGGGGCCCATCCTGCACCCTGCTTTACACTCGCTGGCTTTGACGGCCTGGCCATTGAATCCCAGGTATTGAGGGATAGGGGGGGTCTCTGAGTCAGTGATCCCCACCATGCTTAAGGCACGTAAATCCACATCACGCAAGATCTATCACTGCACCTGGAAGGCTTATATTGCTTGGTGCGAGGCTGGGGAGTGGAACCCACGTTCCTTTTCAGTGACTCGTGTACTGGCCTTTCTTCAGCAAGGCCTGGATCAAAAGCTGGCTGGCATCTTTTCACATTAATGAGGACATTGTCCTTCCTTCCTTGTGTCCTCGCCCGTCTCATCCTAAGGAGGTTGCGTTGCACTCCCTGGATGTAGTGAGGGCTCTGCGGGTGTATTTGTCAGTCACGGCCTCCTTTCGGAAGTCAGATGAGTTGTTTGTGGTGCCTGATGGCCCGCGCAAAGGACTGGCGGCCTCGTCTGCCACTATCTCGCGTTGGATTAGACAGACCGTGACCCGTGCATATGAGGTTCAGGGTCAAAAACCCCCCTTTCCAGTCACGGCTCATTCCACCAGGGCGATTAGTACTTCCTGGGCTTTCTGACACCTAGCGTCGGTGTCTCAGGTGTGCAAGGCTGCCACTTGGACCTCCGTGCAGGATCTGCAGATGCTGCTTTTGGCTGCAAAGTTTTGCAGGCAGCAGTGTAGGCGTGTCTGGCACCTCCCAGAGAGTTTTCTGTTAGGCACAGTTGTTCATGTGTTGCCCACCCCTCTTTGGTTTGACACTGCTTTGGGACATCCCCACATGTCAAGATTAGAGGCTGTGTCTGTCAATGAACGAAAAAGAAAATAGGATTTTTTGACTTACCGTAAAATCCTTTTCTCTGAGTTCATTGACAGACGCAGCACACACCCCTCTGTGTTCTGAGTTTGTACTGCTTGTTACAAACTGGTGTGCTAGCAGGGTGGAGGGGTTATACAGAGTGAGGACTGCCCCCTGGGAGGGGCTAGCTTGCTTTGTCTGAACTGTGTTCTGCCTAGTCTACTCCTGGTAAAAGGTGCATACCCCACATGTCAAGATTAGAGGCTGCGTCTGTCAATGAACTCAGAGAAAAGGATTTTACGGTAAGTCAAAAAATCCTATTTTTCCCTGATCATTAAATTTTTACAGTTCGAAAAACAAAAACAAAGAATTTGATGAAACTACTCATCCTGTACCAAAACTAAAAAAAAATTGAAAAGTATCTCAAATGATTCTAAAGAATTTTCAACAGGGGGCATGTCCAGCCAGTGAGACTGTTATCCGCTCTTCTGTAAGGCTCTCCCCATCCCCAACTTTACACTGGCAACACAGCGACTTCCAAGGTGACATCTATGTCTTCAATTGTAGCAGACATACTCCTCTATCCTTCGACCATGTCCCACCACAGGAAAAATCCAGATCAGCTGCAAAAACTAACTGATTTCTTCCCTGCACATGGCCCTGGTACCAGCCGGCGCGGCACGGAGCTTACTACAGTCTCCACAGGCATGCAGAGACATGGTCCAGGACAGCAGACTGGCATTCCCTCTCTATGAGGGCAACCCTGGTGAGTCCTCTCCCCCTCTGTCTACCAGCACACGCAGCCCATTGAAATCCAGGCCCCGTATAGAATGCCCAGGCAGGAACACTGATACAGTATCAGCTATCTCTCCTCCTATGCCCGCACTGCTGACAAACTCAGCCATTGAAGCCATGCCTGCATTAGAACAATCACTAACTGAACTATCTATGAAAAATATGCTGATATCCCTGCGACAAACTCTGCACTCTAATATATATACAGCCCTGTCTCCTCTCACACAGTCAGTACAAGAACATGACATGAGAATAGCCCATGTTGAAACCAAAATAAGTGAAATGTGCTCAGCTCACAATTAGAGTTGAGCGAACCCGAACTGTAAAGTTCGGGTCCGTACCGAACTTTGGGGTGTCCATGACCTGGACCCGAACCCGGACATTTGGAAAAAAGTTTGTGTTCGGGTTCTGGGTTCGGGTATTTGATCACAGGGCAGCCAATCAACAAGCGCGCGAACAACTAACCGACGGGACACTAGTTTATGGGCTTGGGTCTTGGGCTTGTGTTTGAAAAAAGGTTTAC
>BLSH010167297.1:47829-59209 GCA_018402905.1 Glandirana rugosa | reverse complement strand
ATAAATATAGTGCCACCTAGTGGCTAAATATAAATAACAATCTATAAATGCTTAATGAAAATTAGTGAGTAAGGTGCAAAAAGTCCATATATTTATAAAGTGCTTAATATTGCAGTGCTTGGTAAGTGATATTCTCTGCTTTATCTCGCAGCAGATCCAATTCTAAAGTGCTAGTGCCACTCAATAAACAGTGCTTCAGAGTGCATGCACACACCCTCACCACCACTCCTATGCTCTCACCTCCTACCTTGACCCACTGGGTCAAGCAGCGCAGTCCCCTTAGGGGCACCTCCTTCTGGCAGTAGGCTGACGTAAATGTTGATACACAGTCATGTCCACGGAACATGAAAAATAAAAGCCTCACATAGCGCTATACTGTATACTTTCCACACTTTATTTGAAGATAAAAATCACACTCAAATTTTATAGTGTACTAACACCGGTACGCTCGGGCTGTACACAAGGCAAAGCAATGGTTCCCATTCATCCCCACTCTCGGTGGATATGCACGGCTGCTGGCTGCTTGTGGGATAGGTAGACCGAATAGGACGTCAGATAGGCTCCTCCCCGAAGCGTTTCGTCACTAACCATGTGACTTTTTCAAGGGGTGTGCCTCTACTGATGTCTATGTCCTTAAATAGTGGCTACGGCGGCCATTTTCTGGAAGTCGCGGCCGCCATTTTGCCGTTGGCTAGCCGCAGCTATCTCCACCCGGAATTTTACTAGTCTCTCAGTACGGGTTATTCCATCAAGTAATCCTGAGTCAATCTGTTGTACGGAGACCCATGCTGTACTTTAAATCCGCTAGCGTGGGCATATATGGGCGCCATTTTATCGAAGACCATCAGTTGCTATATTGTAAACCAAATTCTTCCTTCATAAAACAACATGACCAAAGAATAAATTAAAATTGAAATAAAAATTAAAAACATGGGAAACCTCTGTGTCCCCTGCAAATACCTTACGATCAGTACGGTGTGCCTAAATCACTGATCCCATTATATTGCATTGTAACCAGACGCCATTTTCTTGGAGGTCATCTGCTGAAGCATTATTGACAGTGTCCCCACTCTGTATTGAGCTATAAAACGGAACAGAGTCACTCCCAGTCAGATGTATAGAAATAAATATGCAAACACAAAAATTCATAAAAATTCATAAAAATTACATACATAGAAAGGAAAAATTGCATACATAGAAAGGAAAAATTACAAAAACGCGTTTTATATCCGAAAAAAAAAAAATATGATATATATGCCTCCTTAGGGGTACTCATTAATTTAAAACTAAAAAATTGAATATTTAATATTTATTATGCATAGGGGTAAAAAACGGGAATAAATACGTGGAATCAAGTATATATAAATCCTATATTAAAAAAGATATTATGAAACTGGTTATAATTAAAATTAATATTAATAATTCAATTCATGGGGGGAGAAAGTCTTATGTCAGAAGCCGTGCACAATCATAATTATTGCCCTATTGGTAATCCCCCCACAGAATATTTAGAGGAGAGAACCCCCAGGGTTCGATTTAAATTGTTTCTTATCTGATTTGTGATATATACATTATGGTGTATTGGTTGATTATGTGGCCCTGGGGGTTCTCTCCTCTAAATATTCTGTTTTATTATTAATATTAATTTTAATTATAACCAGTTTCATAATATCTTTTTTAATATAGGATATAGAGTATACAGTATACAGTATAGCGCTATGTGAGGCTTTTATTTTTCATTTTCCGTGGACATACTGTGTATCTACATATACGTCAGCCTACTGCCAGGAGGAGTTGCCCCTAAGGGGACTGCGCTGCTTGACCCAGTGGGTCAAGGTAGGAGGTGAGAGCATAGGAGTGGTGGTGACGGTGTGTGCGTGCACTCTGAAGCACTGTTTATTGAGTGGCCCTAGCACTTTAGAATTGGATCTGCTGCGAGATAAAGCAGAGAATATCACTTACCAAGCATTGCAATATTAAGCACTTTATAAATATATGGACTTTTTGCACCTTACTCACTGATTGTCATTTAAGCATTTATAGATTGTTATTTATATTTAGCCACTAGGTGGCACTATATTTATTTTATTTTGTTCATATTTATTTTGTATATATTATTTCATTATTATTGTTTGATCACGTGATTACCTTACTATATATCTTTTATTATTGTGCCTCACCATATGTATCAAGGCATACCTATTTTACTGGACATCCACTGCGCAGTTGAATAGCCGCACTTTGTGTATGTCAGAGATTGGAGGTAGCAAGCTTTGTCTATCAAGATGGCTCACACGATCAGTGGTCTGTATTTTGTAGTGTGTCAGGAGTTCTCTCTGCAGCTAGGGAGTGTGTACAGTAGAAACAAAGTTCCCTCAGGTAGTGTTCTCTGCTCCGTCAGACAGAGCTGTGTAAGGCTGGTGGGAAGACTGCAGGGTCATTGCATAGTGCACTTCCAGTTATAAAGTTAGTACATTCCGCAGAGCAGTCAATGCGGGGTGGAACGCTATGTAGACTCGTTGTCCGCTCATAGTGGAGGTTGCAGCAGGCTCTGAGAGTCAAAGTGAAGAGCCAGCGGCGTATCTGAGAAGCGTTCTGAAGTGGAGGAGGCAGATGGAGAGGTAAGTGGATCTCCTATTTCAGGGGACCTCCGTCCCGAGCCGCATGGCTCTGCCATCTTGAGGCCTAAGGTGGTGGGCTGTGAGTTGGTTAAGTAGGTCTGAATGTGCCCTTTGGAGATGGGTGATTTGGTTGTCACATTCCTCTTGATGGTGCCCTTTGTCCTGAGCCTCTTCGCCGTGGACATAGCGATCAAGGTGCAATTGATGTTAGCCGGGATGGGTAGGAGAGGTTCTGGAGCTCAGGGACAACACATCTCTAAACGGCCATGTCAAGACCACGCCCCCCCCCCAACTATGTGCTTTATATTTTTTGCACTATAAACAAAAAAATGCCAACAATTTAAAAATATATATATTTTTTACTTTCTGCTATAAAACACATCCAATAAAAAAAAATCAAATTTTTTTATCAGTTTAGGCCAATATGTATTCTACTACATATTTTTGGCAAACACAATCCAGATAAACATATATTAATTGGTTTGTGCAAACGTTATAGAATGAGATATTTTTATTGATTTATTACTAGTAATGGTGGCGATCAGTGACTGACTTATAGCAGGACTGTGATATTGTGGCAGGCATTCTGAAACTGACTGACACTTTTGACACTTTTTGGGAACCAGTGACATTAATACAGTGATCAGTGCTAAAAATATGCACTGTCACTGTTCTAATGATGCTCGCAGGGTTAACATTTAGGCGATCAAAGGGTTAACTGTGTCACTAACCAGTGTTTATGTGATCTGTGTAAGATGCTTTTACTAGGCAAAGCAATGGAATGTATTCCCTGCTTTGTAGGGACATTACCTCCATTCCTTCCCCCCGTCAGAATGGCATTCTCCCTTGTTTACTGTCTGTGTGACGATTGGTGGGTGCGGTGGACATCGAGTACCCGGTACCTGCCAATTGGCTTCGGCTGTGTGTAACCACAGCGGGAGCGAGCCGCCGGTGGGGCGAATTCGTGCCCCCTACCCGGAAGTGTGGGATCACTTATCTGGCGCACAGCTGCCACCCTGTAGCAGTAAATATGCTATAGGGCAGTCGGCAAGTAGTTAATTCGAACTATGGGAAAATAAAAAATTATATATATGTGATGCAGTCTGATACTAGCATTTACACAGCTTTTACATTTTGCAGTCCCCCGTAACATAGTTTTATTACCTGTTCATGCATTTTCCACTTCCATTAAGAGGCTGACAATGCTTTTCATTTTGCAGTGAAATGCAGCATCATTACCCAGTGCACAGGGTAGTTTTACATGGAGTGCAGTGTTAGATGGGCTTTAAATTGTTAACTCACCTTTCTAATAAAATTGAGCTTACTTTGCAGTCAGTGGGCTCCAGTGGTTTAAAAAACAATGTGCAGTTTAAAAAATGGGAGCTTACTTTAAACGCAAAACCTGTAGGCCAAGTGCTGCTTCCCCACAACCGGGCTGAAAAGCTACGATTGTGAGCAATCCGCCCTGTCCAGCTTCTGGGGCACACTGTTCATTGAGAGCAGTCCCAGAACAGCACACGAGCAATGTTTTCCCCGTCCCCCTATTGTAGCATTGCTGAGCTTAGCCTCTGCATATAGCATTCCTTTTATCACAATGCAGTGCTTTAAAGGCCTGAACAATGTGTGGGGGTGTAGTGTGTGCCTATTCCTATGGAAATGCTCACTTTGCACCCCTTTTCCAGGCAAAATTACTTCAGTTGCAATTGATCTATGGCTATCGTATGGATTGCGCCTTTCAAATCCATAATCATTATCATGTTAAAATTAATTTTTAGTTTAACTTTATCTCCAAAATAAGATGTTACAAACAATTTTTAAAAGAGAAAATGTTTATTATACAAATAAAATTACAATTTTGTTTTGGTCTATACTTTGGTCTAAGACAGAGAATTCTCTGGTCTTTAGCTATACATTGTTGTCCATTTTTCTCCCGACAGGAAGTAAGGATAACATACATCATACATAAACAGATAATTGGATTGCCACTGAGTTTTTCCAATGCGTTTCAATTGTAGTTAATCTTCCTCCGGAGATATCAGGTGGGGCATGCCTAAATGTACAGAATAACAGTAGAGAGGGATGCAGACCCTGCATCTTTCCTTACTAGAGCTGTACAGCTGCAGCAGCTGGTTGATAATTATAAAACCACTCCTTTTAGACTTAGGACAGGGGCACAGAGGAGCAAACCGTGATTTCTTCAAAATAAAAAATGGTAGGAATCTGCAACAAAGTTTGCTAAAATCCTTGCAATGTCCATAGATTTCCCAAAGAGGAAAATTTTTGTCTCAACAAAAGTGGAGTTGTGCTTTAACGGGGAAATGCTTGTATTGGAGGCAATTGCTTCTTTGTGCACTCAGGGCCACATATTGAGATCGCTCTGCAAGATCAATAGCTATCTAAAATCTATAGTTATCATATGATATTAATGTTCTCTCAATTTTTCATTGTGTTTTTTTTAGCATTCAACAATCCAGTCCATATGATTTTGTGTTATATGTGTTTTGAACATATTAATTGTCATAGCACACAAATAAGTTTTATTTAGGTAACTATTTATTGTGGTTGAGTTGAGTAAGATCAAAACAGACCTTACTTAGACATTATTGCACCTAATAATGATTTGCATAGGATTAGTTGGGAGGATTAAATCTGTTTCATGTGCACCCTTTACTACTCACCTTCTGGACCAGGTCCGAGTATCTGATGTCCTCTTACTTCAAAAATACCTTGTCAGGTCACCTAAAGTTTAAAGCTGGGTTCACACTATCCGACAAAAAGCGAGTGGCCCCCCCTCCTGGACCATACCAGGCCGCGTGCCCTCAAAATGGGGAGTATGGGTGCTTTGGGGCAGGGGGGGCTCTGCGCCCCCCACCCCAAAGCACCTTGTCCCCATGTTGATGAGGACAAGGGCCTCTTCCCGACAATCCTGGCCGGTGGTTGTCGGGGTCTGCGGGCGGGGACTTATTGGAATCTGGAAGCCCCCTTTAACAAGGGGGCCCCCAGATGCCAGCCCCCCCACCCTATGTAAATGAGTATGGGGTACATCGTACCCCTACCCATTTACCTGGAAATAAATATGTACACAAAAAACCACACAGCTTTTTAAAATATTTTATTAAATCAGCTCCGGCGGTCTTCTCCCCTCTTTGGCTCTTCTTTCTTCGGCTCTTTTGCGGGGTCTTTCATCTTCTGAGGGGTCTTCTTTCTTCTCCTTCTCTGCGGCGTCTTCTGCTCTTTTGCTGGTCTTCTCCGCTGTCCTCTTCCCTCTCTTCTTCTTCTTCTTCTTCTTCTCCCCATGTTGACACAACGCGATCTCCTTCACGAATGCCCTCTCCGCTCTGTGCTGTGCCTTATATTGTCATGGGGTGTGGCCACCAGATGACATCACCCGGAGGCCCCGCCCCATATGAGGTCACATCCTGGGGGTGGAGCTGTGACATCTGGTGGCCACACCCCATGCCAATACAAAGCACAGCACAGAGCAGAGAGGGCATTCGTGAAGGAGAACGTGTGTCAACATGGGGAGAAGAAGAAGAAGAAGAAGAGAGGGAAGAGGACAGCGGAGAAGACCGGCAAAAGAGCAGAAGACGCCGCAGAGGAGACCCCTCAGAAGATGAAAGACCTCGCAAAAGAGCCGAAGAAAGAAGAGCCAAAGAGGGGAGAAGACCGCCGGAGCTGATTTAATAAAATATTTTAAAAAGCTGTGTGGTTTTTTGTGTACATATTTCTTTCCAGGTAAATGGGTAGGGGTACGATGTACCCCATACTCATTTACATAGGGTGGGGGGGCTGGCATCTGGGGGCCCCCTTGTTAAAGGGGGCTTCCATATTCCAATAAGTCCCCGCCCGCAGACCCCGACAACCACTGGCCAGGGTTGTCGGGAAGAGGCCCTTGTCCTCATCAACATGGGGACAAGGTGCTTTGGAGTGGGGGGCGCAGAGCCCCCCCTGCCCCAAAGCACCCATACTCCCCATGTTGAGGGCACACGGCCTAGTATGGTCCAGGAGGGGGGGCGCTCGCTCGTCCCCACCCCCTTTCCTGGCCTGCCGGGCTGCGTGCTCGGATAAGGGTCTGGTATGGATTTTGGGGGGACCCCACGCTGTTTTTTCGGCATGGGGTTCCCCTTAAAATCTGTGCCAGACCAAAGGGCCTAGTATGCTCCTGGAGGGGGACCCCATGCCAGTTTTTTTTTTAAAAATATGGTGTGGAGTTCCTCTTCAAGATCCCCAGAGCACAAGTCCCATGCCAAAGTCGGATCAGTGAAGACACTGATAGGACTTTGATCCGACTTCAATGCCTTTCAATGGGCTGAAGTAGGATCAAAGTCGGACAAAAGTAGTTCAGGAACCTTTTTCAAAATTGGTCCGACTTTGAAAAACACAAATCGGACCAGTTAAGACGGCTCTCATAGGGAAACATTGTTTTTTTGACGTAATGCAACTTGTGCTCCTCATGTCGGTCCGAGAATCGGACTAGTGTGAACCCAGCCTCAATCCAGCAATAAGACAGCATATACTTACCTCATTAATGGCCATTTTCTCCTATCTGCACTACAGCTTATTAGCATTTATACATAGGCAATGTCCTGTAGTGACTTAAGAAACTAGCACATGGGGGACACTTGCCATCCCAACACTCCTGGAATTATTGAATGCCTAAGAGGCTTTTGCTACTGCACTGCTGAAAGGAGAAAAAGTTTGAGAAACTGGCCACTAGAGATGTGATTATATGTTGTCATCTATTTCAGGGGACTTAAAGTGGATGTAAACCCACCACCCACCCAGTATAAACTAATGACACAGTATTAGTGTATATATACATTGAAGCCTCCTGCATCTATCCCTACCTTTCAAATGTCCTTCCTGTAAGCACTAGCAGCTCTGTAAAACTCTGAAATCAGTGGGTGTCTGTGTTTGCTGGAGTTTGGTGGGTGGAATTGTGATGTCACAAGCCTCCCCACCCACTTCTATACTGAGACATTGAGGAGGGAGGGAGGGAGGGAGGGGGGCGTGTAAAACTTCCTCTGCTGTGTGTGAAGGAGATAAGCAAACTGCTTGTCACTCACAGAGCAAGGGGCGGATCGACTGTGTATTTCCCTGTTAGTTGGACTTTCTCTTCCTGAAAAAAGATAAGCTCATTACTCACAGTTGGATTAGCTGTTTGTGGCAAGACTAGGCACATATAATATGACATGCTATACTCTACCATGCAGAATTATTAATTCAATACTTTTTTTTCTGGTTTACATGCACTTTAAACCTATAGAAACTTTGTTAGGTTCTCATTAACTTAATGGGCCAAAAAAAGACACATTTAGTATGATCATTTCACTAAATCATATAGCATGAAGAGTGCTGTACAAGAATATGTGGAATGCTGATGTTTATAATACATTTATGAAAACACAAAAGGTACAATATTCTTGTGCAGCATATTTGTTACCTAGAGAAAAAATAAGGCAAGCATTCCATGGATTTCTGACAGATGGCTGAATTTTCAGTGGATTCCGCAACTCTTTTAAATTGTTAGCTCTATGGACAACAGGTGAACTGTGCAATATTTGACAGTTATTCCTTCATTTCATCTTTTGATTCTACATAGGCCTCATACACACGGGCATATATTAACAAAACGAGCTGTAACTTCGGGACCGATGTTAGGAAAAAATCGCCGGCAAAAACGCGATTTCATCAGTATTTTGCATTGGCATTAATGGGCATTATTGAGCGTCAGCGCTACGTCATGCTTTGTTTGAAAAGACATCCCTCTGCTATTTTTGAACCGGAAAACGCTGGAGCTAAAAACGCTGGTTAACGCCGCTACATCGTTAATACGTGTTAGTGAGCGTTTCGCCAGCTCAGCGTCAAAAACGCTCTAATGCTGCAGCTTCACAACGCGCTGGCCCTGGGTTCTTTTCTTTCTGATCACAAACGCTGATGCTATCTACAGCTCAAAAACTTCAGCGTTTGTATGGGGCAATTGAATAACATGGAGAGCTGCAAAAAACGCTCAAAAACACTGCTGCAAAAAACATCTGTGTGTATGAGGCCTTAATGTGAATTCAACATTTGGTGCATATGTCGGTTATGTCAGATAATGCTTTGTTGACTTTTCCCTCAAAGGACATGTGCTCTGACTCAATATTTATTTTTAATTTCAATGTTCACACTCAGTTGTTAATATTGTATTTTAATAAACACTGTTCTCTACCATATGTGCGAACTGTACCTTAAAATGTCTCTATTTCTTTTGATACATTGAGAAGTACTATAGTACTGGCATAAAATCACCCTTTAATGCTGTGTTTGCATTAAACACTGAGCTTAGCATAAAAAAAATAGCTCAATTCAACGTGAATAAAAAAATAATTCAATATTTTGACAAATATGCTAAGTAGCACAGAATGTGCACATTTTTTATACTTTGGAGCAAGTCGATACAACTTAGTACAGCACATATACGATGACGGGTTGGCCAGTCTGCACTGTATCATGTACATGATTTGACATTTCCGGGAAGGGGACGTGTGTGCTCGCCACTGCATCTTCTGTGCTTTATAGTGGTATAGCACAAGCTGATCTGCAGGTCCCCGCCAATGAATTATGGCCTGGACCTGCTGATCAGCTTAGCGAATCACAATGCAGAGCCCTGTGTTTACTAACAAAAGAGCTCTGTACACAGAGTAGAGATGTGGCTGTTTTTTCAGCCATGAGCAGGGGGAGAAAAACACAGGCACAGGGGAGCCGCTGCTGCAGGGAGACGGGATGGAGAGGTCACCTGACACCTCTGGGAGATAGGAACACATTTCAAAGCATGTCACTTCTTTCTCAGCCTATCTAGAAGTGGCTACCTGCCAAAAAGTAACGGGGAGTGCCTAGCTAGGACTAAACTAACCAGCACTAAAAGAGGAGAGGACAGAGGGAGAGACCGAAATCACGTAGAAAACCAATTGCAGTTGCAGAAGCCTCCACTATACAGTATGTCAGCATACTGCTAAACCTAAACCACCTGAATCAATTCAAAACAACACATAAAAAAAAATAAAAGTAAGTGGAAAAGAGTACTTCCTTCCTGAAATAAGATTTCAATATATAAGTTGTTACAGGATCACTTCCTTGGACCCAAAAAGAAAGAAAGAAAGAAGAGAGAACATGTAAAAAGTATGTCTACACAAGTGCAAAAACATCCTTAAATGCATCAAGTCAATTTGCACAAAAAGTCTCGCTTGACGCTAAAGCCTCGTACGCACGATGCGACGGTCGTACCACCGGACGTATAAAATCATATGTCGGCTGTTGTGTTTTGCATACTGACATGCACTAAGCGACCATACAACCAAGCCTAACAAGGTGACGTGTTAACAAGGGTATAAAGAGTAAGTTCAGGAACATGTGATTTGTGAATTAGGAACGTAGGTTTACATGAACTTCCAGGCGTTCCTGACTTATGAGCATGCTTGTTTTGCGCGTACAACTTCTTGGACCAACTTCTCTGTACACACGGTACAACAGTCGTATGACCACTTGTTGTACAACAAAAGTTTTCTAGTCTGCTCATCCAACTTCTGTTGAACAACCGCCGCACGTCGGCTGTTCTAATCGCGCGTACTAACGATCTGATGATCATACAACAAGTTGTAAGACCATTTTCGTACGACTGTCACACCATGTGTACGAGGCTTCAATCTGAAGGAACGTTAGATAATTCTTTCCACAGGAGGCTCTGTTTCTAAACTTTTGTGCCGTAGAGAATGTTCTTATTTACACACTGTAGTAGAAGGCTTGGATGATTTTTTTAGGCTATTATGTTGCTTGAGATGCTGGCTATATCGGCATGAATCTTGGTAAATAAATATGCAGCTTTGGCTAAAAGTATCAATTTCAATAACGAGGAATAAAAGTAATTTGAGCACTTCCCAGGCGAAGCAACATTAGCATTTTACATTTTTGTTACATGTTTCATGAACTTTAGTCTAGCCAGTGAAATACATTTCAGGACATTAGCATTCATACAGATGGTTACCCTTGCATTGGTTTTCAGTGTCTAAATAAAAAAATAAACATTTTCCAGACTGCATATTCCCTGATTCCTTCTCTGCACAGAATCTCCACCTTATCTTATTTAGCCTGTTTAGAAACCACCTGCTTGGTATGCTCAAGCTCAGGGCTGCTGATAGGGCAGTACAGCCAGCCCTCCTATACTTGGCCTGAGCTCTGTCACTTCAGAAGAGCGGCCCGGGCACCTGCAGGAGGAGAGAGCCAGCTGTACTGCCTTGTGACACATGTGGATCCCCTGCAGTGCTGCTGGCTAGAAAGCAGTTCTGCAGAGGGATCAGTTCTATATATACAGGTATATAGATTTGGAGCAGGAGACAGTTGCTGAGTCTCTGCCTGGGCCTGAAACTCCCCCTCCCCCTGGCCCATTGTCGGCAGTGTTATCGCTTGTCAGCGGTGATGAATGAGCAGGACCTCATCCAGGTCATGCTTTCACTGCTCTGTGTTCAGTGTGAGCCCTCATACACACGGACGTTTTTTGACAGCGGCGTTTTCTGGCGTTTTTTGCAGCTCTCCATGTTAGTCAATGGCCCCATAAAAACGTTGGCGTTTTTGAGCTGTAGGTGGCGTCGGCGTTAGTGAGCAGAAAGTAGAACCAGTTTTTTGCAGTTTTGCAATGTCGGAGTCTTGCGCTACCGGTACCCAAGATGAAAGACGAGTGATTGCGGCTGCGGTGGATGTCGAGTTTTTGCGGTTGCAAAAAT
>BLSH010167297.1:15747-36584 GCA_018402905.1 Glandirana rugosa | reverse complement strand
CCATCCTTAAGAAGGGTATTGAACCAAAGGACGCGGACCAAGCTCGTCTGGATCGGGACTTGCAAGGGGCTCGCCCAAATCATCCCTAAAGCTGTTACTGAAGAGGACACAGATAGTTCCCTAGTCATAAGAGAAGTGCAATAAGAAGAAGCCCTATTGGAGGAGAAGAGCCAAGGAATGAGAGAATTAGGTGCAAGTGGAGCAAGGAGAGAGAAATTGGCTGCCCGGGCTGCTTGGCTGATGATAGTGAGAACCAGAACAAGGAGGGTTCGCCAGTCTCTGACAACAAAAAGCCAGTCAACAAATCAGCCCCAGTGGAACTATTGACCCAAGTTGCACTGGCCCAAACCCAGATGTATCATGCGTTGATAAAGGTAATGGAAACTCAAGCGAAGGTACAAGATCAAGAATTTCAGCCAGGAGGGTCGAAGCCTCATCTGAGTAATACCAAGAGATGTTTTAGATGCAGAGAAGTTGGGTACTTCAAGGCTAAGTGTCCCAAAGCTGGAATCAGCCCACAGTCGCTCCCAGAAGTTTTAAGAGCCTTACAGAAGGGGCTGTCTCAAAAGCGGGAAACTTTAGGGGACCTCAGTGAAGGAGCTAATTGAGTGTCCTGGAGGTTATACACTAAAACTCTAAGAAGGAGTCAAAGAAAAATAAGAAACAAAAGCCTACTGCTAATCCCTCCCCTCCCTTGCCTGTTCAAAAAAAAATGCGTCCCCAGGGAAGGGAAGACAGACACAGGGGATCAATGCACACCTTTCTGATCGAGTTGTTAAAAAGACTCCCCAGCCACCAGAGAAGCTGATTAGGGCCCAGACTATAGAGTCACCAGGCAGGAATCAGCCAAGCAACTTGGTAGGGCCTTCCCCAATAGTTTTGTTGCAAGTGGAGGGAATCTACACTCAAGCGCTGTTGGATACTGGAGCTCAGGTGACATTGTTGTATCAGGACTTTTATAACAAGCACTTAAAGCATATCCCTTTGTGGAAGCCTGAGGAGTTGGAGATTTGGGGTATAGGTACCCAGAAGTGCCCTTACGATGGATATATCCCTATCAAGATAACTTTCGATCCCTCCTTGACCAGGAAGCCAGAAACTTCCGATACCTTGGCTGTTGTCTCTCCTCGACCCCCTGGGGCAGGCCACAATACTTTGCTGATAATAACCAACACCAACCTTGTGAGGAGGTTATTCACCCCATTGACCATGGAAGGTGCTCCCGTAAGGAAGATTCATTCCCAGTTGAGGTAGGCTTTCCAGGGTGTACTGCAAGAGAAGGGGGTAGGAAGACTGGCGACTGGATACACAAGAAAAAGTGTTGCAGTCGGGAGAAAG
Source organism: Glandirana rugosa (assembly GCA_018402905.1). Lineage (NCBI taxonomy): Eukaryota > Metazoa > Chordata > Amphibia > Anura > Ranidae > Glandirana > Glandirana rugosa. Next base: position 35,246 of record BLSH010167297.1, on the reverse strand, counting down.
TGCCTGCATGAAAACCACTTTGAAACTATCTTGGGATCAGCCGGGTCCCTATGTGGTGGTAGAAGCTGATCCGTTAGGAAGATAGTGGGATCAAACTGGTTTCTGAAATGGTGCCTACTAGGGCATTATTGAGGAGAGGGGGAAGAAGCCCTGTCAGTGTGAGAAATATCACCAGTTACTCGATCAGCCTGAAACCACGCAAGTGGGTGCAGCTACCCCAGTAACCAGGGATGACTTAGTCTGGAGGGAGAATGGGAGAGAGCCCACTGTCCAATGTCCCATTTTGTCTCCCAGATGGCCTGCTGGGAGAAGCTGTTCTCTAAGAATGACTTTGATGTGGGTTGTGCCAAAAGCGCTCAACACCGAATTTGGCTGAGTGAAGACAAGCCTTTCCGCAACAGAGCTAGGCGGATCCCTTTGTGTGACTAGGAAGATCTTCAGGAACAGCTGGCCGAATTGAAGAAGTCATAAGTTATTAGAGAATCCGGGAGCCCTTAGGCATCTCCTGTTGTGTTAGTGCACAAGAAAAAATTGTATCCCTTCGGATGTGTATAGACTACAGAACTCTGAAATGAAGAACTATTCCTGATCAATACACCACTACTCGTATAGAAGATGCCTTGCAGTGCCTATCAGGAGCCAAGTGGTTCAGTGTTCTGGATCTGAAGAGTGGATACTACCAAATAACTATGCATCCAGATGACCGAGAGAAGACAGCCTTTATCAGCCCACTAGGATTCTTTGAACTCGACTGTATGTCTCAGGGATTAACAGGAACCCCAGCTACCTTTCAGAGACTGATGGAGAACACAGTGGGCGACATGAATTTGATAGAGGTGCTTGTGTACTTGGGCGACACCATTGTTTTTGGCAAGATATTGGAGGAGCATGAAGCTTGACTTGAGAAAGTCTTCCAGAGATTACACGTTCAAGGGCTGAAGTTGTCATTAGAAAAGTTTAAATTCTACCAGTCTTCAGCCACCTATCTTGAACACGTGGTCTCAGCTGAGGGAGTAGTCACAGATCCCCAAAAGTTGGAAGCGGTCACCTCCTGGCTTCAACCAAACACTGTCACTGAATTGAGGTAATTTCTGGGATTCTGCTCTTACTATAAGAGATTTGTGAAGATTTTTGCACAAATTGCAAAACCTCTAAATGAGCTACTGCAAAGGCAGATAGATAAAGACTCGGGGTCCAAGAACGCCTCGTGAGTCTATTCGAGAGCAATGGACGGTGAAGTGTGAGAAGGCTTTTGAACGTTTAAAGGGGAGCCTCATCAAGGCGCCAGTGTTGGCCTATGCTGATCCCTCAAAACTTTCTGAATTGCATGTGGATGCTAGTCGAGAGGGGTTAGGGAGAGTGTTGTATCAGGAATCGGAAGGAAAGCTTTGTCCTGTGGCCTACATGAGTCGCAGCCTCACTCCCCCTGAGAAGAACTATCTTGTGCACAAGTTAGAGTTCCTGGCTCTCAAGTTTTCCATGGTAGACAAGCTGTGAGATTACCTGTATGGGGCCACATTCGTGGTGAAAACAGATAACAATCCTTTGACTTACTTGCTGTCTACTGCCAAACTGGATGCTACTGGACATTGGTGGTTGGCCACATTGTCTGAGTTTTGGTTCAGTTTGAAGTATCGGCCAGGAGTGGGAAACCTAGATGCCCTTTCCCAAAGACCTTACGCTGCTGGCTAGAAGAGCTGGGTCCATTTGCCTCTTGATACATAAAAAAAGGGAGGGGGGGCGGGACTTTAAATGAGGTATACATTGATGCGATTTCAAACAAGGATACCAAATAATGTAAATATTTATTGTTGAACATTGGCAACAATACAATGCAATGATGGGTACATAATACATAATAAACATGTGAACAACATGTAGCAGACTTGTTGCACGTGATTAAAAAATAGGTTTATTAAAAACAAGCTCCAAATGGTGGAGTGCTGACAGCACATACAGTAACCTGGGTTAACACATTTGCATCTAGAATATGCAGCTGCTTTATAGACCTGTCATTTGCTGCCCAGCACCGGGTCCCTCTTAGACCCAAGGAACGCCCATTGTCGATCCGCTTGGCGGATGGGTCGGCCATCAAATTGGGCGCAGTGATTTAGGACACCTTTCCCTTCCTGGCCCGGATGGCCGAAGGCCACACCGAGTTACTTGTGCTGGATGCCATCGCCTCCCCGTTGAGTCCTGTGATCCTGGGCCTCCCATGGCTTCAAGCACACAGTCCTCATATTGACTGGAACGGGGGTGAAGTCCGGTTCCGGTCCTCTTACTGTCGGAATAATTGCTTTCCACCTGCTCAGAGAGCACTGCCAGCGGTACTCTCCGTCAGCACTAACCCAGACCAGGAGACTCGTCTTGCTGTTCCCGAGGCGTACCAAGATTTCTGGGATGTCTTCAGCAAGAAGGGAGCAGACACCCTACCTCCACATCGGCCATACAATTGCCTGATAGACCTGCTGCCTGGAGCCGAGATCCCTTTCGGCAGAATTTTCCCGCTCTCCGAAGTGGAGCTTGTGGCTCTCAAAGCCTATATCGAGGAGAACCTGCAGAAGGGTTTCATCAGGCCTTCCACGTCCCCAGCAGGAGCTGGGATCTTTTTCGTTGAGAAAAGGGACCACACTCTTCGGCCGTGTATTGACTACCGGGAGCTTAATAAAGTCACAATCAGAAACAGATACCCTGCCTCTGGTTCCGGAACTGTTTCAGCGCCTCGGCTCTGCAGCCGTGTTTACCAAGCTGGATCTTCGGGGGGCTTACAATCTGATCCGCATACGGGAGGGGGATGAATGGAAGACGGCATTCCACACATAATTTGGTCACTTTGAGTATTTGGTCATGCCCTTTGGGCTTTGCAATGCTCCGCCCACGTTCCAGCACCTGGTCAATGATATCTTCAGGGACTTTCTGGACCAATTCGTGGTAGTATATCTGGATGATATCTTGATCTTCTCCCCCTCCCTAGAGGAGCACCGGAAGCATGTCAGGCGTGTACTCAGCCGCCTACGACAGCACGGCCTGTATGCCAAGGCCGAAAAATGTGCCTTTGAACGCACTGAGATCGCCTTCTTGGGGTTCCATATTTCTACTTCTGGCACAACAATGGACTCCCAAAAAGTTGCAGCTATCGTGGACTGGCCCCCACCGGTGGACAAGAAGGCGGTACAATGCTTTGTTGGCTTTGCCAATTTTTACAGAAAGTTCATCCGGGGCTTCTCTGCTGTGATCTCCCCGATAACACAGTTAACCAAACTGGGCACCCGCTTCGCCTGGACCCCAGAGGCACAAGGTGCCTTCCAAACCTTGAAGAGACTATTCACCTCGGCACCTGTTCTCAAGCACTCCGATTCCATGCGGCCCTAGATCTTGGAGGTGGATGCTTCGGAGACCGCTGTCGGGGCAGTCTTGTCCCAAAGACGGGCCTAAGGCGTCCCTGCACCCTATCGCCTTCTTCTCACGGAAGCTCTCTCCCCCCGAGAGAAACTACGATGTGGGTGACTGGGAGCTTCATGCCATTAAATCCGTCCTAGAGGAATGGCGGTACCTTTTGGAAGGGGCTATTCATCCAGTCTTGGTCTTCACAGACCACAAGAACTTGGAGTATCTTAGAACTGCCAAGAGGCTCAGGCCCCACCAAGCATGATGGGCCCTGTTCTTTTCAAGATTTAACCTACACATTACATACCGGCCCGGATCCAAGAATGTAAAGCCAGATGCGCTGTCAAGGATGTTTTCTGAAACCGGAGAAGCTCCCCCTCCTGACACCATCCTACCAGCGCACCACTTCCTGTTAATCCGAGAAGATCTGTTGACCCAGATCAGGCAAACGTTGGCCAGCTCCACCATGCCCACAGTTCCTGGACTTACCCTCAAGGGTGGATTATGGTGGTCGGGTACACAAGTCTTCGTGCCAGAAGAGCTTCGCCTGTCCGCCCTTGAACTCTGCCATGACCATCATTTAGCTGGGCACTTCGGCCATCGAAAGACTACAGAGTTACTTGCTCGGACCTTTTGGTGGCTACAGTTGAAAGAGGACTGTAAGAACTATGTCAATGCCTGTCCTGTCTGTGCTAGGAACAAGGTGGAAAGAACCAGAGCCTGGGGTCTATTAAATCCATTGCCTGTCCCCAAACGCCCGTGGGCACAGATCTCAATGGATTTCATTGTGGAATTGCCCCCATCTGCAGGCTACACAACCATCTTCGTGGTGGTCGACCGCCTCACGAAGATGGCGCATTTTATCCCGATGAGGGGCACTCCCTCGGCCACAGAAACGGCCAAAGTCTTCATTCGGGAGATTATCCGTCTACATGGCATCCCGAAAAATGTGGTATCTGACAGAGGGGTGCAGTTCACATCCCGGGTCTGGAGATCCTTGTGCTCTATTCTAGGAATCAAGTTGGCCTTTTCTTCAGCATATCACCCGCAGTATAATGGCCAAACGGAAAGGACCAACCAGACCCTGGAGCAATACCTCTGATGTTACTCTTCCTACTCCCAAGACGACTGGGTCTCCTTGTTACCACTAGCCGAGTTCGCCTACAACAATTCCATCCATTCTGCCACCAAGCAGTCTCCGTTTTGGGCGAATCTCGGCTACCATCCCATATTCCTGCCTGTTTCCGTCCCGGAAAGTGCCATCCCGGCCACGCAGGAGATCACCAAGTTCCTGGAAAACAACAACAAGATGCTGCAGGAGACCCTTGCGCAGACCCAGGAGCGCAATAAGGAATGCTATGATAGGAAGAGACGTGGAGAGCTTGACCTACAGCCCGGCAATCGGGTCTGGTTGGCGACCACTAACTTACGACTCTCTTGTCTGTCCAAAAAGCTGGGACCGAAATTCATAGGACCTTTCCCAGTAAAAAGGAGAATTAACAAGGTGGCCTACGAACTCAACCTGCCGTCCTCACTCAAGATCCACCCGTTGTTCCATGTTCACCTTCTAAAGCCAGTGACCAAGGACCTGTTTCCAGGACGAAGGTCGGCTCCTCCCGAACCAGTGGTAATTGATGGAGAGGAGGAGTTTGAGGTGGAATCCATCCTCGATTGCAGAAGAAGAGCTGGAGGAATGCTGGAGGAACCTGGTGAAATGGAAAGGTTATGGTCTTGAGGAAAATTCATGGGAGCCGGAGAGCAATCTACATGCCCAGGAGATGGTCAGGACTTTTTGGAGAAACAACCCGGACAAGAGCGCCCAGATGGGCATCCGGAGGCTGCCCCTTGGTGGGGCAATGTTAGAAAAAGATTGTGCTGAGGATGTGTTTGCATTTGATTGCTGTTTCCTCTAGCCCCCAGAGGAGGCGGTCCAGGCAGCTCTATTTAAGCAGCGTGCTTCCTGTAAGCAAGTGCTGTCCATTCTACAGCATTTCCTGCACATTTGACCCCCCCAGTGACTACTTCTGAGTGACTTCCTGTTCCTGTGACCCCGGCTAGCCCTCTGGACCGGTTGATATCTGCCTGCATCTGACCCCGGCTTGTTTACGACCATCCACTTGTCTGCTCCCTCGGTACTTCTGTTGCCAGCACGTTACCGACCCTGCCTGTACCCGACCATTTGCCTGATCCCGTTGTACCGCACCGCCTGCCAGTTGTCGACCCGGACTGAACCACTACTCTCCTGCCTTGCACGAGCTTCTGTGGACTTCTGATTACGACCTGAAGATTGTCCAGCCCTCGTGCCCCCCTGTGCTCCAGAGCACCCTGTCTACACTACCAGGAGTTCTTGAACCAGGGCCGCAAGAGAGGTTGTCCCCGCATAAGCCAGACTCTACCACCAGGTACGTGACACTTCCTGCCCAGAGACATTATATTCTCCTACTCTAAGACCCAGAACCCGTAAGAGTCCTGAACCTGTACCTCAAGAGGAGGAAATTGATGAGAAAGAACTAACACTTGAATGGCTATGGGTTCCATCACCTGAGGACAACACTAAAGTTTCTCAAGTTCCTAGGAAGAACAGCAATGAAATGTCCCCACTCAGAAGCTCAACCTGAGGAAGTCAAGACCGAGTCAAATGACCACTTAGAGATGCCAGACCCTGTGGAAACTCCTGTTCCCCCCGTCATGGAGTAGGAAGCAAAATTGTTCCTGATAGTCTGGTGGAGCCAGAACCTGAGCCAGAACCCGGATGTAGTTTCTGGGAAACAGATCGTGAGCCTGAACCATTGGAAAGCATTTACTTAAGACTGAGACAGAAGATTTGTCCTTCTAAAAGACTGACCTACGATGCCCTTGAGGAAAGCTCTGATGAAGTTATCCGACCACAATTCAAACTCTTATTGCAAATAACTACTGCCGCGAAGCAAATGATTGCGAAGGCTTGGAAATCCCTCTTCTTACATATGCTGGAGGTCAAACACAGGGTCACCGGGGCAATGATACACACCAGAATTGAAGCAGTCATTCTCAATTCTGTCTCTAAATTTGAGCGCATTTAGCTACACTGGATAGATCATTTTATCCCAGCAGAGTTTGACAACACACTCCTCCTCCCATAACCAATCATTTGTTTCACCTCGCACCTAATCTTCAATCTTCTTCCCTCCCACAATCACCCCCCCTCCCTCCTAACCCCCCTTTCCTCCCACTCTCCCTTTTCCTCACCTATACTCTCTATCTCCTCACCCTAACTCTCCTCCTGCTCTCTCTCACTTCTGCCTTGGGGATCTAACCCTGTTCATCCCTCATCACTAGATGACAAGTACCACCTGATAATTACCGATCCTGCCCTTGGTAACAGGGTTACCACTTGTAGGTACTCATTTTCCTCCTCACTTAACCCCACGAGTCTACCCTAGGTACCACACATTGGAGTCTATTATGTTCGGGCCCACAGATTATTGTGCATTCCATTCTTAAACTTAGTAATATGTTGTTTCAATATGCATACAATTAGAGATACCTACTGTACCTCTGAATCTTTCTGTCTCATGTTATCCCACCGTATATATAAAGCCTGTACTTATCCGTCTTTTACTTGTATGTTCTACAAATTACTTCTTATCCTTTGTTGTCTCATCTAAGGGGACGATCCCCGCACTTTATTGTTCAAAGATATGTCTACCTTGTATTAATAAAATGTTTGAGTGAAAAGACACTGTACACAGACATCATTACTCTGGACTACTCTAAAGAATATCAGTAGCCAGTTTAAGTTGTGCTGCTTACTTTAACATCACTGTGCCATATCTTGGATATAATTCAAAGAGCTCCAACTGCCAGTGAAGACGACTGCAGGCCTGCACTCTGGATATTGCTGTTACCATTAAAGTGCCCCTATCCTACTCCTATTCTATCTGGACTCTCATTAGGATGTCAAGGTTCAATAGGCCGGCCTGGGATCCCCCTTTAGTGTGGTATCATATTGCCTTAACTAGTGGATCCACTACTATTTCACTATTTCACTATGTATGTATATCTTGCACCTATGTTATTGAACTGTAATTAAGCTGTTGGGGATTTCTCACCTGAGTCTTGGTCATTACCCAGGACTCAGCTGATTAATAACCCCTTGTAAACATACCTTCACTTCAGTAAAACCTAAGAGAATCTATCTAACTTGTGTTGGCGTGTCATTTAAAGGTGCCTAGAAAAAGATGTCTGAACCCAGAGTGTCAGGTGGGTTGGATGGTTCACAGGGTCAGGGCAGTGCAGACAAACCGGTAATTCAAGTGCTCCCCCATCCATGAATAATCTCACCTGAGGCAGTGTGATCTCTACAATTAAGTGATATCAATACAACGGTGTAAATTTCGTCAATGAAAATGTTTTCGTCACAGATTTTGTCAGCGGCATTTTTACAATGACGAAAAAGAAAAGTAGAGCACATTTTCGTCCACTGATGAAAACTATGAAGAGAATCAGATACGATTTAGTTAACAAATGAAAATGGGACGAAAACGGGGAAGAGGGATGTTTACCCACGTGAACTAACTTCCGCCTCCGCCGCCGTCTGCCAGCCAGTCACCCACTCCACCCAGAGAGCAATGCAGACTGTGTGAGTGAGACACACGTGAGTACAGTACAGTACATGCAGCAGGCCTGAAGCCTCCCCTTCCCTCAGACCCCCATCTGTCCAGAGCATGTCTTCTGCAACTGTGCTACAGGCCTCCTCTGAGTGACGAGTCAACCACTGGTAGTGGCATCCAGCAGGCCCAGCAATTTACGAGGCTGTAAAGTAAAGTAAAAGCACTCAAAAGTAAAAGTAAAGTAAAAGCACTCGTAAAGTAGGCACTCACTCAGACCACCATCCAGCAGTGCCTGCCAGCACTCTGCAGCAGCAGCATTACATTACAGGTCTTAGAGGCCTAGTACTCAGACCACACAGAGACCATCATCCAGCAGTGCCAGGCCAGCACTCTGCAGCAGCAGCATATAGGCCTACTCAGTCCAGAGGCCCCATCCATCCAGCAGTGCCAGCAGCAGCAGCATAAAGGCCTACTCAGACCAGAGACCACCATCCATCCAGCAGTGCCAGCACTCTACAGCAGCAGCATACAGGCCTACTCAGACCAGAGACCACCATCCAGAAGTGCCAGCACTCTGCAGCAGCAGCATATAGGCCTGCTCAGACCAGAGACCATCATCCATCCAGCAGTGCCAGCACTCTGCAGCAGCAGCAGCATACAGGCCTACTCAGACCAGAGACCACCATCTAGCAGTGCCAGCACTCTGCAGCAACAGCATACATATACTTGGCATGAGTATAACACAGGACAGATAGTGTAACGCTCGCTCACACTCACCTTTTCTTCTCCTGGAGTCTGGACAAGGTTTTTTTCTGGAAGCCCCAAGAAATCTGAGAGGGGATTTATCAGAGAAAATTACTTTCCCCCAGTCCTCATCAGTCCGATCCCTGTACCTTTTGCAGAATATCAGTCTGTCCCTGACGTTTTTACTGGAGTCAGTGAGGTAGTGGCCTGAGTTTTCTGTCCTTCTGTCCTTCTTGACACCAGGTCGTCACTGTCCTGGCCCCTCCCCTATGCGTGTCGACACAGGGTCACGTGTCTTCCTCCAGGGGGATAATCTCACTTATTTGTAGAGATCACACTCCCTCAGGTGAGATTATTCCTGGAGGGGAGAGCACTTGGCAGTGACGTGTTGATTGATTTTGAGCACCAATCAGAAATGGAGCACTTGTTTGATTTTTCTGAGCACCAGTTTGGGTGCAAGAAGTGTGATATTGCAGCTGTCAGTGGGAGGCTGCATCTTCAGTTTTTACTTTTATTGTTTATTATATATATATATATATATATATATATATATATTTTGCATGGGCTATTTATTGTTTGCACTGATTTAATTCATATTTAATTTTTTGTGCACTGATATTGGATTCATTTATGTACATATCGTTGTATTGAGCATTTTGAGCTTAATTTTTTGATTTTACAAATATTACTAATATTATAATCATCACATTATTTTGGTTACTGTAGCACGGTACTATTTTAATTCGAATTATACCTGGCACATTTATGAGAGTGTGAACAGTACCAGCGGCTTAGTTAGTTAGCTCACCATTTTGGTTAATATTTTTATTTAGTAGCTCGCAGGATTTTCACAACATGCATACAAACAGATAGATAGAGGACAGGTAAGCCTGGAGGGAGCTCCTTAAAGCCACAGGGGCCAACTGGACACCTAATATATAGCACAATGGCAGCAAAGATGCCCAGTGCATTCCCTCACCAGCATTCCAATGGTACAAATAAATGGCCTGCACCAATAACTGGCCTTCGCAGCAAGGAGCACATGGAAGGGTGACGCATGTTAAACAATGTTAAACAAAACCAAAGAAAATTCCCGGCTCAACTTGCCAACCAGCCTGAAATCAACCAAATTATCCTGTCTAATAGTTTGCGTTAAAAACAGGGGTTTCATTTGCACACATTTGCAAATACCTGAGTAAACTGCACAGCCACTTCACGGCACCCCGGTATAGGTTCTCCAAGCGGGACAGCCTCACGTGCCAGTTCATTGTTCAGGGACAGTCCTCTTTGAATGATAGGTTAGGAAATAGGTATGATGTCAAACACTTCATGACATGCTCCACTGACCATGCCCATACATATGGACTGTGGTGCTTCTGTGACCTCTTGTATGTGCGGCATACGATACGCCCACTCTGGAAGGGGACTGGTGAGCACTGCAGACTTATAGAGGAAGGTTCAGACAAACATAGTGTTCCACGTCACTTTAAGTTGTATCATAGTAAGGACGCAAGAGGCCTGGCAGTGTGTGCTATTGAATGCATATCTGACAAGTCTCTCACAGGTAACGAGAGATTTTCCATTCTGTGTAAACGTGAGACTTTCTGGATTCTGAACAGCAAAAAACATGAAGCTTAAAAACATGCATGTAAACAACATAAACATAATATGGAAAAGGAAAAAATTGTTACAGCATGTGGGATAAGTGAACCCCTGTGCGTCAACGTGTTTTGCTGGTTCGCTTCCTCAGGACACACGCAGGGGTAGTTTGAAAAGAAAATAGGTCTCACTATCTTGTCGGTATCAACACATGTGCATATTGAAGAACTCCCTGATCGAGCATCAAGACAATAAAAAAAGCCAGGTATTCTAGTTCCAATCTATCTAAAGATGCGCAAGAAGTAATAATCAAATTCACTTAATGTATATCTTGTGGCAATATTCAGATAAGAGAAGAAATAATTATGACTGCTGAAAAGCGTTTATTCAATAAGAATACCCATATAAGGCATTGTTGTATAAATTTTATTAGGATGTGTTAATTATGTTTTGTCACAGTATCTCCCAGTGTCAGTTTACCGGTATTTGCTGTGTATAGCAAATATGGCTTTAACCGATATTGAGGAAATGCCACTTACAATGGAAACCTTCCATTAATTGGTAACTGTACACTACCCGCCTGATCATCCCGGCCGGCAGTCTGAACGGGTAACGCTGGAGCGAACGCCAGTCCGGATCTTTGAGGTGCGATGCATGTTCTGTGGCCCAGGTATATTACCGTCAACCGGGGGGCCCCTGTATTATGTGCAGATTGATCCGCTTGGCGGGGATATGCTTGCGGTATGGAATCAGTATTGCCTTTTATGTAAGGATAATGGTCTGTAAGCTTTCTGTCAGGTTTGATCCACGTAACAGATCCACAGCTATTTTCCTTTGTGCATAATTTAACCTTTAATGGAACAGTAGTATAATCACTATTAAATATAGTTATATGAACTATATTACATAGGATTCATTGTAATGGTAGAGTTGGCTTTTCATGCGTGGGGTTTTGGCGGGACAGCCTCTGTGAGGTAACGTGTTGGTTTCAATGGGAGCCATGTTTCCACATGGCTTTCATTGTTATCTAGGGTGTGTGCATCTCCACCCACCGAACGCCTGGGACTCATACAGGCTGCCCAGCTTTTCCACTTGCATGCGCGCCCCTGCTATTGTATCATTTGAATATAAACAAGTGTGTTATTGATTGTTGTTTTGTATTGAGCTGATGTCACGTGACTGTGTCTTGGAGGCTGATTGGCTGATTGTGAAACCACCAAGCCCCTTTTGTTACCCCTGTTTCATCCATATAAAATAAAAACACTCCGACTGGTTTGCAGGACTGATTTAAGAGCGACCATGTGAATACAGCTTAGTGTGTCTGTGTTTAGCATGAGCGCATTTGAAATGCATTATGCAAAAGAGCTGAAAAGTGCGCTTATTAGCGCAATTGAAATATAATGCACACAGCGTATTATAATTTCCTCCACAGCATCACCAACTGAGAAGAAGCAGCCTGTCTTCAATCAGGAGGTCAAGAGAAATATATGCAGCCAGGACAACATAGTGTCCGATTACCCAAAGGGGTCCGATGCACGCATCTACCACGCCACGTCTGTATTGCAGGCTTTCACATCGGTGCACGGCGCCTGCTGGTAGATCGTGGACGCTGGAGTCGAGTCCCGGCGGTGTGAGAGCTGTCAGCCGGCCATATGGTGATTAGCTGTCTCCAGTCACATCTTGCAGGGACAATTCAGGAGAGCCAGATGAGGCTATGTACATGCTTTTACACAGATTACCAAATGTGAGTACAGTAGGATATGCCAGGAAACAGTCAGGACGGATCAGGAGCCAATCAGTGGAAGAGAAGCCAAAAAAGCAGACAGAAACGGAGGTTAAGGACAAGCCGGGGTCAATGCAGGCGGAGTTCAGAGAGTGGTCCAGCAAGCTGGGTCAGCAACTGGGAGCTGGATACAGAATCACAGGGTCACAGGATACACAGGAGACTAAAAAACAAAGCAGCACTGAACCAGAGCACTGACACAGTTTAAATAGCCAATTTGGCGCCATCATCTGTCAGTTGTGCATGTGAGCATGCTGATGTGCACGTGAATGCGAGTGCCGATATGCATGCGTATACGTTTTTAACCAAATGCCTGCATGTAATGTTTTTAAAGATAAAAACGATTTGTGACCGTGATAAATGGTATAAAGGACTTTTTTACACATTTCTGTGTGTATGTATAATATATTAATAAAAATCATATTTTTATGAGAATGTGTATTATTTAAAAAATGGAAAATTATATTTTTTAGGAAACCTATATGTACACATACTGTATATATTTATCCTTTTTTATTGTGTGAGGAATAGCCTATATAAAGAGAGGATATATTAGAAACCATATATATGCACACATATCTATTCAGGATCAGTCTGTTAACCAGGGATATAATGAAAGTATCCCCTAATAATAATCATGGTGAGATAAATAGTTAGAAAAGATGAATATATGGATGATGTTAATACCATAAAAAAGATAAATGTTTTATGACAATAAACGGCACATTAGTGAGCGTCTTTAATGCAAAAAAATATATATTTGAGATCAAATGACAGTGCTAACTTCTATTTCTTCACTCATACCCTTTGGTGCCAGGGTATCCAGGGTGAATATCTATTACGTTTCCTGTCAGCATAACCATTGGAAACGTTCAGCTGAAGAAAACATATCTGGATTGGATTCAAGAACCCAAACCTTGAGCTCTTTGGAGAATTTATTATGGTACTCTAGAAAGTGACAGGGTATGCTATGTTTGGGGTGCCTGCCTCTACAAATCTGTGGTGCGCCCTGAACCTTTTAGATAAAGTTCTCATGGTATGGCAACATATCACATGGGCAGGAGAGGCAGTAAACTACAAACATAGATGAACAATTTTGAAAAGCACTGAAGTGAAAGGTTCTTCCCTTATGGTTAAATGATTTCTGACTGTGCTGATGCTGCACATGTGAAAATGTTAGGCATAGAGGTTTTTTGCACAGGAACATTCCAATTAAAGGGATAAGGGTCAACTGTATATTTTCTGTAGATCATCTGATTTAAATTTGGTAGGGCGATTTTTCCTTTTATATTTGCTGCCTTCCTATAGGAAAAATGAGGAATCACAGAAATTGTAGTGTTAAGGTGAGGGTTCTGCTGTAGGATGGACCAGTGTTTTTTAAAAACACTCTCCATTCTCCGATATTTGGTGTGGTATTGTGTAATAAATCGGGTACCTAAATCTTTTTTTGTGTCCTGATTTTGGTTCAGAGAACCTCGGTATTATAGAAAAGATGAGCCTGGTCAATGAGATCTGGGGTGTATCCTTTTTCCTCAAACTCTTGTTTTAAAGAGACATTCTGGGGGTCATTTACTATAGCGCAAATATAGGTAATTAGCGCTCAAAACATCAAATGGCGCTAATTAGTGCCCAAACAGAATTCACAATAGCGCTGGCAAACTAATAGCCCCAAAATCAAATTCACTATAGCGCCCAGACAACAGATAGCACCCAAACCATTAATCTTTTTAGGACCTGGAGAATTGCACATGGAAATGTTTAGAGCATGATATGATCACCTAAATGGTACTGAAATATGTCGTATATTGTTTAACCCGTTCCTTACCTAGTCATTGTAGAATGACATCAGCAGGGAACCTCCTTCGATCCGGGAAGACGTCGTATGACGCATTTCGCTTCTCGCCCCTACTGCGGGCTGCCCACCTGAGTACCCGAGTACCTGTCACCAGCCCATCAGAGTACCCAGGTACCTGTCACCAACCCATCAGTGTACCCAAGTACCTGTCACCAGCCCATCAGTGTACCCGAGTACCTGTCACCTTTCCACCTGAATACCTGAGTACCTGTCACCAGCCCATCAGAGTACCCAAGTACCTGTCACCTGCCCTTCAGATTACCCGAGTACCTGTCTCCAGCCCATCAAAGTACCCGAGTACCTATCTGCGGCCCATCAGAGTACCCGAGTACCTATTTGCAGCCCATGCCTCATACAATATACCTCGGCTGATTGCTTTCCAAAATGGGGTCATTTTGGGGTAATTCCACTGTCCTGGTGTTCCAGGGCCTTCAAAAGCGTGATAGGTATGAATGAAATTTTATGTGTAATTTATACTCCTAGAATGCCTGATGGTGCTCCCTGCATGTTCGGCCTCTGTATGTGACCAGGGTGGGAAAAAGTCTCACACGTGGTATCGCCATACTCAGGACGAGTAGCAGAATATATTTTGGTGATTAATTTTTGCTATGTGCATGCTATGTGTTAGAAATATGTTATAAATTGACCACTTTGTGTAAAAATAAAAGTGTTTTCATTTTCTTTCCTCATTTTTTCGAAGACTTGTGGAAAAGAATGAACCATTCAAAAGACTCATAATGCCTCATAGATTTTATGTTGGGGTGTTTGCTTTCCAAAATGGGGTCATTTTGTGGGTAATTCCATTGTCCTAGTGCTCCAGGGCCTTCAAGAGTGTAATAGGTCATTAGGAAATTAGATGTGAAAATTCTTCTCCTAGAATGCATGACGGTGCTCCCTGCATGTTGGACCTCTCTATGTGGCCAGGCTGTGAAAAAGTCTCACACATGTGGTATTGCCATACTCGGGGCGAGTAGCAGAATGTATTTTGGGGTGTAATTGGAAGTATGCATATGCTGTGTGTGAGAAATAACTTGTTGTTATGACAATTTTGTGCAAAAAAAATAAAATAATAATTTCTTAATTTTCCCAAGAATTGTGGAAAAAAAGTACAACTTCAAAAAACTCGCCATGCCTCTTACTAAATACCTTGGAATGTCTACTTTTCAAAAGGGGGTAATTTGGGGGGTATTTGTACATTCCTGACATTTCAGGGCCTCAAGGAATGAGATGGGCCATCAGTGCATCAGGTGTGATCAATTTTCAATGATTGGCACCATAGCTTGTAGACTCTATAACTTTCACACAGACCAAATAATATACACTTATTTGGGTTATTTTTTTACCACAGATAGGTAGCAGTATAGGTTTTGGCTGAAATTCATGAACAAAAATTACTTATTTGCAAAATTTTATCATAGAAACTAAAAAAAAGTGTTTTTTTTTTCAAAATTTTCGCACTTTTTTCACTTATGTCGCAAAAAATAAAAAACACAGAGGTTCTTAAATACTTAAATACCACCAAAACAAAGCTCTATTTGTGTAAAAAAAATGATATAAATTTTGTTTGGGTACAGTGTAGCATGATAGAGTAATTGTCATTCAAAGTGTGAGAGCGCTGAAAGCTGATAATTGGTCTGGGCAGAAAGGGGGTATAAACGTCCTGTATTGAAGTGGTTAAAGATAATCAGCTTTTAATGTGTGTGATAAAGTGATTTATATATTGATATATCTATAAAGTCTGAGAAGAGATAAATTTCCAGTCTCTTTACAACTAGGTGCCAGCACAACTGAGCATGCTCAGACATGCAGACTACTCTCATTTTAACTCCCATGGCTTTTTTAGAGGGAGCTATAGTAAATACCAAAATTAGCGCTGGTTTAAAGAGCGTTTTTGGGAGTGAACATGAGTTATGTAGCCCAATGCAAGGTTCAGCCATTGATTCTCATGGTACAATTGTAGATTCCCCAAATAAATCATTTTCACGTTGAGATGAATGTATCTTTCTCTCAAAGAAATTGACCTTGCAACAATTTTGCTTCTTCATCATCTCTTTTGTTTTTAAGGATGGTAGAATGTGTAATGTTTTGATGTTTTGTTAACATATATTTTTCTGTCACTTTCACTTGTTGCTGTCCATCTCACAAAAATCTTTACTTAAACTCACACAGGTATCTTTACAAACCACAAACAATAGCATTGCTGATGCAAATTTAAAATGAGTCACAGTTTGTGTGTTTTTTATTATTTCCAAATGATCCTAATTTGAGCCCAAAAAATGTGATATGTGTACCAATATCAGAATGTGCAAAAAAAGGGTCAAGGATAAATCCAAGGCAAATACCAAGCTCTACTTACCGGCCAGCCTGCGACCAACCAGATTAACCTGTCTAAGAGTATGCGTTTAAAAACAGGGGATTAGTTGCACACATTTGCAAATGCGTAAACTGTGATCTGTAGTCCCTATCTCTGATTTGTAAGAGACTCCACAGTGGGAGCACATGCATTTATATAAGATAGGTGAAGGCAGATGGTCTTAGAGGTGCAGGGGCACAATGAACACCCAGCATATAGCACAGCGAAAGTAAAGATGTCAATGCGTTGCCCTGTGTGCTCTCCAGCCTCCCTGTGCTCTTTCCCGGACCCCTCCATCCTCTGCAGCTCTGCTGGCTTCCCCTGTCCCCTCTCTCGTCGGCTGCTGTGGGGATCTGTGAAGATGGAGAGTGGGTAAGGGGCCGGTGAATATGTTTTTTTCTGAATGGAGAGTCAGTGATCATACAGATCACCGACTCTGTCCATTCATAACTGTGGCATAGTAAACTGTGTTTACGTAAAGAAGACCTGTATTTTGGGTTAGGGTAATTTGTTTGCCTGCAACATGAGAGGCTATAGTATTTGCTAAATGCCAAATGGGCTTGATCAGATCACAGTCCCAAAATATGTGGGTTATGGTGCCTTGATGTGAACAGCCTCTAAAACAGTTCGGGGATAGCGTATTATAAAATTGATGAAGCTTAACCGGGGTCAAATACCATCTTACTAAAAGTTTTTAGTAGGGGATTCTCTCATTGTAATGGAATGGTTGCATTTACGCATGTTATCAAACATGGTGAGCCATCTTCTGAGGAGAAAGAGTGGTTGAGGTCTGACTCCCAATAAGTCATGGGCTTAGTTTTTTCTTGGGAAATGGACCTTCATTGCGGTTAATTCATTCCCTGTGTAGTGCAATTCACTGGATGATTGCCTTCAATTGGCGCTCTTCTTTTTTATCTTGGTCTCAGGTCCTCTCCAGAGTTGAGGTCATCAGACTAATTGACCAGATACATTACACTATTAAAGATTCTATACACACTTTCAAGGAAAAATGGAAACGTTGGGACATGTAGTTAAACTATCTTCTTTTCTAGTACTGTATATCTCGAATTTGCTTCATATGGGTCTTATTCTAACTATGTCAATGTCAACTCTCCATAATATATACTTGTAACCTAGTACCTTTGTATTATTTTTATTATTGATACATATACCTGATATCATTTTCACTGTTGTTGATTTATACCCTTTATTATGTCACATGAAGCTATCCTTCTTCCTAATAAAACTTTTGTAAACAAAAATAAACTGTGTTTACTATGCTTCGGTTTATGAATGGACAGGAATCTCTTTACAGAGGTATTCCTGTCCATTAATTCTGTGTAGCTGAGGCAGAGATTGAGGGCTATCTCCTTCTCTGTCTCAAAGGTGGAACATCGGAGGTCTGTTTAGGCTTCTAAAAAATAATATTGTAAAGAAAAATAATAAATGAAATAACAAAAATAAATAAGGACTGATACCAGTGGTGGAACTACAGGGGTCACAAAGCTAATAATTGGAACCATGTCCTGGAGTTCCACCACCGGGCTCGGAGGGAAGAGCCCAGGTTGTGGGGCAGAGGGACGCTTCATGGTTTCTTGCACTGGGGCCCTGAAGATTCTAGCTACGCCACTGAACACTCCAATATCCCAGCAGTTTGCCTGGGAGACTTCAACTCCACCTTAAACCCAGCTCTAGATAGAGCTCAACAAGCCAACGCACCTTTAACTCCCATGCTTCCAACTAGATTTGCCAGATTGATAACTAACTTTAACCTAGTAGACACATATCGATCTGAACACCCCACCACTGGGCATACTCCTGTTTCTCATCCACACACAACACAATGTCACGTATTGACTTCATTCTCATTTCCAGACTTTTAATCCCCCATTTGAAGGAAACAACCTTTTGACCTAGACTACATTCAGACCACAGTCACTACTGGATTACATTAAATGTGCCCATAGCTAAACCACCCAGAACATGGCGATTTACCTCTTTTTGGCTCTCGCCACTTCCGGAGGATGAGGGACTTGATAATGAATGGCAGAGGTACTTCATATAAAATGAACAATCCACTACTTTTGAGCATGTATGGGACTCCTTTAAACTCCACGCTAGGGTTACTTTAATATCTCGCATTAACAAGTTAAAGGCCACTGCAGCTAAGAAAGCTGATAAAGCAAAGGAATTTTCATTAGCTGAACACCAATATGAAACAGATCCGTCTCCTGATAGAGCCTCACAACTTAAATTCCAAACTAGAATCGTTAATCAGCTCCAATATGAAATGTCCGGACAAAAACTCTTTTTTTTCTAAACAAAACCTATTCAAGCATGGAGAAAGAGCAGGTAAACTCCTAGCGTATATGGTACACAGCGAAGACAGGCCACTGGTAGTTATTTCATTACATGGTCAGGTGGAAGAGATGGTAACTGAGCCCACTGCAGTAACCACAATCTTTAGAACATTTTTAAGCGCATTATATACATCCACAGTGTCTAACGAAACAGATATAATGAACCTCTTCCTAGATGAACTTACCTTTCCACAGATTACAAAAGCAATTGCTAACTTCGCTAGATCCAAGTCACCAGGATCTGACGGGTTACCTATTGAGTTCTACTCCCATTATAGCGAAACTCTCATTCATAAATTACTTACTCTCTATAATCACATTTTTTGAAACATCAACTTTACCCATCTCTCTGAGGGAATCGATTATAGTGCTTATATCTAGAGTTGAGCAAACCTCTGGAAGTTCGGGTTCTGCTGGTCCGTCCGAACTTCGGGACAAAGTCCGGGTCCGGGTCCGGACGGAACCCGAACGATCGCACGGACAACGAATTAATTATGAAAAGTCTGTGTCAAACTTCTACTAGGTGTAAGTGGAGGTAAAAACGAAAAAAATACAAAAATAAAAAAAAATTTATAAATGTCAATAAAGGGACCGGGGTAAAAAAACATCCCGTGAACGGGATGGGAATGGGGGTAAAATGAAGGAAAACGTCGGGAGATCCCGAAAGGTCCTGAAACAATGTCGGTAAAAACACGTATTTTCAAGCCCAGGGGTAACTAAAGTTACCCCAAGCAACAGGCACGCTAGCAAGCCCAAGGCAGGCCTGGGCCTGGGCCTGAAACAGGGCTTCAAGCCTGCCTGGTCGTCTTGGGCTTGAAGGTCTCCA
>BLSH010167297.1:0-11662 GCA_018402905.1 Glandirana rugosa | reverse complement strand
TGATCTGCAACTCAAAGCAGCGGTATGTGAAATCTCTAATTTCTGCTATCTGTCCTCAGAGCAACAGCACAGACAGCAGTAGTAAAGTAATCTATCTCAGGATGCAGGATCAGGTCTTAAAATGTCTCAAATCTGTCCCTCACGCAGTCAGCTACCTTTCCCTACACTAACCCAAGGAGCATGTGACTGCAGCACTGTGACTCCAGCTTATAAAGAGGCTGGGTCACATGATGCACCGGCCAATCACAGCCATGCCATTAGTAGGCATGGCTGTGATGGCTTCTAAGGGCAAACCAGTGAAACACTTGTTGATTGGCTGCCCTGCAGCTTCTCAACACGTGGAGTAAAATAGCAGAACCCCGGACCGAACCCGAACGATTTTTGAAATGTCCGGGTCCGGGTCCGTGCCACGGACACCCGAAAGTTCGGTACGGACCCGAACGTTACAGTCCGGGTTCGCTCAACACTACTTCTGATCACAAAAAAGGTTAGTCATGCTTGTTATTAGCTTCATTTGTATCTTTGCTTTTCTAATGTGATTTGTTTAATGTGTCTAATTTTTAGTCTTACCCTTGATTAGATTGTAAGCCCTTTTGAGCAGGGCCCTTCTAACTATATTGTCAAATGCTGGAGCATCATTTCCATGCATTTTTTCTTATTCTTATTTTTTTTTTGGCCCAAGTACATTAATGTAACAAATGTTTATACTAGTGTTGAAATAAAAAGTTGATTGTTTTTTGCTTTGTTTGATTCTCGCAGACTCAAAATACATACAGTATTTTATATGTGCAAACAATTCATACCCCTTCAAATCTGTATTAAATCTAGTTGCATACAAAAGTATTTGGCTGTGCAAGTCCTTGAGTAGAAAGTGTAAGGGGGGGGGGGGGGTAGGGATAAGAAAACCCCCCAAAAAACAAACAAAACAAACCTGCTCCAAAGCTGAAATTCGGTGCTCTACTACTTTTGTGGACTAGGTAAGCCATGAAATATGTCAACTAAATGTGAATTCTCTCTAAGCACCAAATTAAGAAAAAATACCCCAAAAACTATTGTTGACAAAAAAAATTGGCGTGGGGTTCCCCCCAAAATCAATTCCAGGCCCTTTAGGTGTGGTATAGATTTTAAGGGGAACTCCACAATAAAGTATAAAAAAATTGGCGTGGGGTCCCCTGCAAGGTTAGGGTTTAGACCCTTTGGGTCTGGTATGGATTTGAAGGGTAACTCCACGCCAAAATGTAAAAAAATGGAGGTCAGGATGGGGGGGATGAGAGAGCGCCCCCCTCCTGAACCATACCAGGCCGCATGCCCTCAACATGCAGAGGGTGCTTTGGGGTCGTGTTGGGGTTATGTTGATGGGGACAAGGGCCTCTTGCTGACAACCCTGGCTAGTTAGTGTCGGGGTCTGCGGGCAGGGGGCACCCAGATCCTGGCCCCCACTATGTGAATGGGTATCAGGTACATTGTATCCCTACCCATTCACCAAAAAAAGCAGTGAAATAGAAACAATGAGAGAAAGACAGTGAGAAAGAAAAGAACTAGAGCATAAGAAGGAGAATGAATGAACAAAATCAGACAGGGAGAATGAATGAGAGAAAGAAATGGAGAATGAATGAGAGAAAGTCAGGGAGAATGAATAAGAGAAAGAAAGGGAGAATGATTGAAAGAAGGGAAGAATGTAGGAAGGAAAGAAGGAAACAAATAAAGATGGATAGTAAGGAAGGAAAGAAAGAGAGCGAAATAGATTGTGAAGAAGGAAAGGGAAGAAAAGAAAACATTTCTCCCTGTGTTTTCTTTTGTTCATTCTCCCTCTCTTTAGAGAGAGAATGAAAGAAAACAGAAAGAATGAATGAGAGAAAGACGGGGGGAGAATGGATGAGCGAAAGGCAAGGTGAATAAATGAGATGAAAAGAGGGAGAAAGAATTAGAGAAAAAGAGGGAGAATGAATAAAGAAAGAAGTTCCCCATTTTGTCTTTTTTCGTTCATTCTCTCTATTTTTAGAAAAGAACGCGAGGATGAAAAGGAAAAAAGAAAGACGGGATAAAATTAGAGACAGACAGGGAGAAAAAAATCAGAGAAGCGCAGGGAGAATGACCAACAGGAAGAAAAGAAAGAAGGAAAGATAGAATTAGAGAAACAGTGGAAGAAAAAAAGAAGGGAAGAAAGAAGGGAAGAAAGTAAAGAAATAAAGAAGGAAGGAAAAAAAGGAAGGGAAGGAAGGGAAAAAAAGGAAGGGAAGGAAGGAAAAAAAGGAAAGAAAGAAGGAAAGAAAAAAGAAAGCATTAGGGAAAAAGTAGGAGAGAGAAAGAAAGAAGGGGAAGATGGAAGGAAAGAAAGAAAGAATTAGAGAAAAAGTGCGAGAATGAAAGAAAGAATGGAAGAAAGAAGGAAGGAAAGAAGGGAAAAAAGAAAGAAAGAGAAAATAAAACATGAATCAGAGAAAAACACTGAAAAAGAAATAAGTAGGGTAAAAGAGGGAGATTGAATGAGAGAAAAAGACAGAGAGAAGATTTGGAGAACGAAAGCGAGAATGAATGACAGAAAGAACAGGATAAAAGACATAAAAAATGACAGGGAGAATGACGAGAGAAAGAAAGGAAAAAAGAAAGGGTAAGAAAGAGTGAGAGAAAGACAGTGAGAAAGAAAAAAAAATAATGAAAAATAGTCAGAATGAATAAACGAAATCAGACAGGGAGAATGAATAAATAAAATCAGACAGGGAGCATTAATGAGAGAATGGCTGGGAGAATGAATGAGAGAAAGAAAGACTGAGAAAAAGAAAGAAACAGAAAAGAATAGAACTTCTCTCCGTCTGTTTTCTTTCATTCATTCTCCCTCTTTTTTAGAGAGAAAGTCAGGGAGAATGAATGAAAGAAAGTCAGGGAGAATGAAAGAGATAAAAAATTAATCAGAGACGGACAGTGAGAAAGGAATAAGTTGAGAAAAAGAGGGAGAATGAATGAGAAATAAATACAGAGAGAAAGAAATTGAGAATGATTGAAAGAAAGAATAAAGAAAAAAAGAAAGGAGGGAAGAAAGAAGAAGGAAAAACAGGAAAGAAGGTGTAGAGGAAATTATAATACGCTGTGTGCATTATATTTCAGTTGCACATTTTTCAGCTTTTTCATAAAGCATTAAGCTGTATTCACATGGTTGCTCCGAAAACAGTCCTGCAAACCAGTCAGCGTTTGTTTATTTTATAAGGATGAAACAGGGGTAACAAAGGGGCTTGGTGGCTTCACAATCAGCCAATCAGCCTCCAAGGCACAGTCACATGGCAGCAGCTCAATACAAAACAACAACCAATGACTCACTTGTTTATATTCAAACAATACAATAGAAGGGGCATGCATGCACATGGAAAAGCTGGGCAGCCTGTATGAGTCCCAGCCGTTGGGTGGGCGGAGATGCACACATCCCAGATAACAATGAAAGCCATGTGGAAACATGGCTCCCATTGAAACCAACACGTTACCTCACAGAGGCTGTCCTGCCAAAACCCCAGGCATGCAAAGCCAAATCTATCATTACAATGAATCCTATGTATTATAGTTCATAGAACTATATTTAATAGTGATTATACTACTATTCCATTAAAGGGTAAATTATGCACAAAGGAAAATAGCTGCGGGTTTCTGTCACGTGGATCAAACATGACAGAAAGCTTACAAACCATTATCCTTACATAAAAGGAAATACTGATTCCATACCGCAAGCAAATCCCCATCAAGCAGATCAATTTGCACATAATACAGGGGTTGACGGTAATATACCCGCGCCATGGAACGAGCATCGCACCTCAAAGAGCATTAAATGCTCAGAGCACCGGCTGGACGGGATGATCAGGTGGGTAGTGTACGGTTACCAATTAATGGAGGGTTTCCATTGTAAGTGGCATTTCCTCAATATCGGTTAAAGCCATATTTGCTATACACAGCGAATACCGGTAAACAGACACTGGGAGACACTACATAATTAACACATCCTAATAAAATTTCTACAACAGTTCCTCCTCTTGTCATATGCACCTATGTGTCCCTCAATGAATCTTGATCGTCTTCTTAACACTAACACCAGTCCATTAAAAAAAAAAAAATTCAGTCCATCCATTGAGTCCAAAAAATAAAGTAAAAGAGTGTGAACAAAAGAAAACCATGGTTGACACTTAGACTCTCTTTTTCGGGAGGGATGAATCAGAGGGAAAGCATGTGATGTGGGGGGGGGCGGGGGGTTAGAGTAATCGCTGGTTGTTCTGGAATCCTCGGCATCTGGTACATGGGCTGGACTTCGGGGGCCTCTTGTCTTGGCTAGGAAGCTGGGGTCATCTGCTCAGGCTTTGGTGACTTGATCGATCAGGCATCAGGAACATCTCATCATGACATATCCCTACTTCCTTCAGCCAGGATCCAATGGAAAACAAGAACTCCCCAAAACCTCCCAACCCCTTTAGAAAGGATTCCAACCTTCACTGGCTATTAGAGAGGTTAGTATTGTTGGTTTGAAAATTGTCATTCTCACCACCATTATCTCCCCCCCCTTTTCATCCTCATTACGAAGAGGAAGAAAAGACACGCTGTTTAGAATGGTGCAAAAAACAAAATAAGGGCTGATGTAGAAATTTTATTAGGATGTGTTGATAATGTATTGTCACAGTGTCTCCCAGTGTCCGTTTACCAGTATTCGCTGCGTATAGCGAATATGGCTTTAACCGACAATGACCACTAGCAGTGAAAATCTTCCATTAATTGGTAACCGCACACTACCCATCTGACTATTCTGGCCGGCAGGCACTCTGAGTGGTAAACGCTGGAGTGAATGCCGGTCCAGATCTATGGGGGTGCGATGCACATTCCGCGACGCAGGTGTATGACCCGTCAACCGGGGGGGCCCCCTGTATTATTGTGTATATAAATCCATTTGAAGGGGATGTACTTGTGGTGTGGAATCAGTATCGCCTTTTATGTAAGGATAATGGTCTGTAAGCATTTCTGTCATGTTTGATCCACATGACAGAAACACGCAGCTATATTCCTTTGTGCAGAATTTCACCTTTAATGGAACAGTAGTATAATCTCTATCAAATATGGTCCATAGAATCATATTTGATAGGATTCACACTAATGGTTAATGGCGGCAAAAGCATGCACATGAATTAGCAAAACAGCCATCGTGAGTTAACATGCTGGTCTTTGCTGTGGAATACACCATGTGTGGGATTCATTGTATAGGGTTTGGCGCAGTTTTGAGCTCCACATGTGTCATCGTTAACTGGGGAGCATGCATCTTAGCACACCTTTCGGTGGGAACTCATGAATGCTGCCTTCGCTCATTCATGAACATACACATACACGCCCCTTTCTATTGTATCGTTTGAATATAAACAAGTGTGTCATTGGTTGTTATTTTGTATTGAGCTCATGTCATGTGACTGTGCCTTGGAGGCTGATTGGCTGATTGTGAAGCCACCAAGTCCCTTTGTTATCCCTGTCTCATCCCTATAAATAAAATCCGTAAGCTCGGCTACTCAGGACTGACGGGCAAGCTTGCAATGGGAGAACTGCTATTGTGTCTGTTTTACTTGCTTTAACACGAGTGCAACCAAATGCATTATGCATAAGATCTGAAAAGTGCGCTTATTTGCGCAAGCGAAATATAATGCACACAATATATTATAAAAATGCCATTTTCCTAATTTCCAGCTCCCTTGTTGTCTCCTCTCAGGCTCATCATCAGGACTGCTCCAGAACCTCTGTAACTCTATTCCTTGATGTTATACTAAAAAATGTAGATGTCGGTTACCGATTACACTCTGAAAAGTATAATGTCTCTACCGAGAATACAAACTATGTAGAAAACACTATTTCTGTAACACTAACCGCAAATTAACACAAAACAAACCTGATTTTGATCAAAACTGAATCCAATACAAGAATGGATCAGTTATACTCTACACTGTAGTCCAGTGGTTCTCAACTCCGGGCCTCAGGACCCACCAACAGGCCAGATTTTAAGTATTACCTTGGGGAGATTCAGATTAGAATACTGCAATCACCGAGCAGCAAATGATATCACCTGTGATGTATTTCAGTTATCTTGCAAACCTGGCCTGTTGGTGGGTCCCGAGGACAGGAGTTGAGAACCACTGCTGTAGTCGATCATTGATAAGCAATGGTCATACAATAAAAATGGGACAGAACCCTATGAAAAAACTGCTTAACCACTTCAATACAGGACGTTTATACCCCCTTCCTGTCCAGACCAATTTTCAGCTTTCAGCGCTCTCACACTTTGAATGACAATTACTCTTTCATGCTACACTGTATCCAAACAACATTTTTATCATTTTTTTCACACAAATAGAGCTTTCTTTTGGTGGTATTTAATAACCTCTGGGTTTTTTATTTTTTGCGACATAAGTGAAAAAATGCGAAAAGTTTGAAAAAAAAAAAAAATTTTTTAGTTTCTATGATAAAATTTTGCAAATAAGTAATTTTTGTTCATAAATTTGGGCCAAAACCTATACTGCTATGTATCTTTGGTAAAAAATAACCCAAGTAAGTGTATATTATTTGGTCTGTGTGAAAGTTGTAGAGTCTACAAGCAATGGTGCCAATCATTGAAAATTGATCACACCTGATGTACTGACGGCCTATCTCATTTCTTGAGGCCCTGAAATGTCAGGAAAGTACAAATTATGAGTCTTTTGAACGGTTAATTTTTTCCCACAAGTCTTTGGAAAACGTGAAAAATAATGAAAACGCTTTTATTTTTACACAAAGTGGTCAATTTATAAGATATTTCTAAAACATAGCATGTACATAGCAAAAATGACCCCCCATAATATATTCTGCTACTCATCCCGAGTATGGTGATACCACATGTGTGAGACCTTTACACAGCCTGGCTACATAGAGAGGTCCAACATGCAGGGAGCACCGTCAGGCGTTCTAGGAGCATAAATTACACATATGATTTCCTAACCACCTATTACACTTTTGAAGGCCCTGCAGCACCAGGACAATAGAATTTACCACAAAATGACCCAGTTTTGGAAAGCAAACATTCAAATGTATATTCTATGAGGCATTATGAGTCTTTTGTATGGTTCATTTTTTTCCCACAAGTCTTCGGAAAACGTGGAAAGAAAATTAAAACATATTTTTTTTTCACAAAGTGGTCAATTTATATGATATTTCTAACACATAGCATGTATATAGCAAAAATATCCCGCCAAAATATATTCTGCTACTTGTCCCGAGTATGGCGATAGCACATGTGTGAGACTTTTTCACACCCTGGCCACATACAAAGGCCGAACATGCAGGGAGCACCATCAGGCGTTCTAGAAGCATAAATTACACATAAAATTTCATTCATACCTATCACACTTTTGAAGGCCCTGGAGCACCAGGACAGTGGAATTACCCATAAAATCACCCCATTTTGGAAAGCAAACACCCGAGGTATTTTCTATGAGGCATGGGCTGCAGATAGGTACTCAGGTATTCTGATGGGCTGCAGATAGGTACTCGGTTACTCAGATGGGTTGGTGACAGGTACTCGGGTAAGGTGACATGGCGGGTACTTTGGTGGACTGGTGACAGGTACTCAGGTTCTCTGATGGGCAGGTGACAGGTACTTGGGTACTTTGATGGGCTGGTGACAGGTACTCGGGTACTCTGATGGGCTGGTGACAGGTACTCGGGTACTCAGATGGGCTGGTGACAGATACTCAGATGTGCAGGTGACAGGTACTCTGGTACGCTGATGGTCTGGTGACAGGTACTCAGGTACTCTGATGGGCAGGTGACAGGTACTTGGGTACTCTGATGGGCTGGTGAAAGGTACTCAGGTACTCTGATGGGTTGGTGACAGGTACACGGGTATTCAGATGGGTTGGTAAGAGGTACTCGGGTACTTTGATGGGCTGGTGACAGTTACTCAGGTACTTTGATGGGCTGTGACAGGTACTTTGATGGACATTGTGACAGTTACTCAGGTACTTTGATGGACAGGTGACAGGTACTCTGAAGGGCTGTGACAGGTACTTTGATGGTGTGGTGACAGGTCCTCTTTATTAGGGGGGTGATCAGTGTGCTTGGTGTATACACTAGGTGGCAACAAGCTGTTACCGCAATCTCCCTCTCACACACCGATCGTTACCGCAGTTTGTTTACATCATGTGACTGGCTGTGATTGGACATTGGCTCTCTACTCTCCATTCCATTGGCTCTTTACACTGATCGGAGCTGGGCTTTGAAATTCCTGCAAACAATGACTTAATTTCACAAAATGCTGTAATTCATTCCAAAAGCAGAATAATTTCACACAGAACCAAAATTCAGCCAGAAGAAACAAAATTGTAGTTGTAACAATTTTACAACAAAATGGTGGTACTACCAACTGAAATTCAGTCGCCATTCCCGCCAAAAGCAGCACAAACTGAAATTTCTCCCCTCACAAACTGACTACACAATTTGAGACACCAAACGAACACTTAAACGAATACCGCCAAAATTACAACATAAAACACACAATTACTAAGCACAACACTGACACTGATCACGCACTCAAAGTATACTCATGACTCTTACTCATACGCAAAGCATACTCATAAAACACACTTTAGGTGTATTGACTAGGACCTATAGAGGACAAGTAATAGGTTATCTTAATCAATAGACATAACTACAA
This sequence comes from Glandirana rugosa, assembly GCA_018402905.1. Lineage (NCBI taxonomy): Eukaryota > Metazoa > Chordata > Amphibia > Anura > Ranidae > Glandirana > Glandirana rugosa. Next base: position 2,967 of record BLSH010167297.1, on the reverse strand, counting down.
TTATAACATACAATTAAAACCCCGCCATTATATGCAAAAAGAGGAAAAAATGGTTCTTTTGCAAAGCAGAATTTACCTGACACAGCAGGCAGAGAAAGCACAATCCTAGAGTAAGTACAGCAAAAGATTTCAAACACTGAAATAAAATTAGTTTTACCAATAGCCGGCTGTTTTGTTGTCCTGGTCCGGATCGCTTCCTCCACTCGGTGCGCTGTGAAGGAAGTTCTGTGGGCTCCAAAAATTCCTGGCTCTCCATTTCTGTGGAGGAAATTATTATATGCTGTGTGCATTATATTTCAGTTGTGCTAATAAGCACATTTTTCAGCTCTTTTTCATAATGAATTTCGAATGCACTTGTGCTAAACACAGACACACTAAACTGTATTCACATGGTTGCTCCGAAATCAGTCCTGCCAACCAGTCGGAGTTTGTTTATTTTATAAGGATGAAACAGGGGTAACAAAGGGGCTTGGTGGCTTCACAATCAGCCTCCAAGGCACAGTCACATGACAGCAGCTCAATACAAAATAACAAGCAATGACACAGTTGATTATAACGGCAATAGAAGGGGCGTGCATGCACGTGGAAAAGCTTGGCAGCCTGTATAAGTCCCAGCTATTGGGTGGGCGGAGATGCATGCACCCTCAGATAAAAATGAAAGCCATGTGGAAACATGGCTCCCATTGAAACCAACACGTTACCTTACAGAAGCTGCCAAAACCCCAAGCATGCAAAGCCAACTCTACCATTACAATGTATCCTATGTAATATAGTTCATAGAACTATATTTAATAGTGATTATACTACTGTTCCATTAAAGGGTAAATTATGCACAAAGGAAAATAGCTGCAGGTTTCTGTCACGTGGATCAAACCTGACAGAAAGCTTAAGCACCATTATCTTTACATAAAAGGCAATATTGATTCCATACCGCAAGCACATCCCTGTCAAGCGGATTATTATTATTATTATACAGGATTTATATAGCACCAACAGTTTGCGCTGCGCTTTACAATAAAGAAGCGACACATTACAATACAGTTCAATACAGAAGGAATAGGAGGGCACATAATACAGGGGCCCCTTGGTTTACGGTAATATACCCGCGTCACAGAATGCACATCGCACCTCAAAGACCCGGACCGACGTTCGCACCAGCGAACCGCTCAGAGCATCTGCCGGCCGTGATGATCTGACGGGTCGTGTACAGTTACCAATTAATGGAAGGTTTCCATTGTAAGTGGCGTTTCCTCAATATCGGTTAAAGCCATATTCGCTATACACAGCGAATACCGTTAAACCGACACTGAGAGACACTGTGACAAATGACAATACATTACCATATCTTAATAAAATTTCTAAACACTAATACCAGTCCATTAAAAAAATTCAGTCCATCCAATGAGTCCAAAAAATAAAGTAAACGAGTATGAACAAAAGAAAAGCATGGTTGACATGTAGACTCTATTCTTCGGGAGGGATGGCTCAGAGGCAAAGCATGATGTGGGATAGCGATCTCTGGTTGGTCTGGAACCCTCTGCATCTGCTCGGGCTTTGTGACTTGATCGATCAGGCAGCAGGAACATCTGATCATGGCATATAGAAGGAATAGAAACAAAAATAACATGAGTATATATACCCCTACTTCCTTCAGCCAGGATCCGATGGAAAACAAGAACTGCCTAAAACCTCGTCACCCCTTTAGAAATGATTCCAACCTTCACTGGTATAGATCTGGCTCTCCGTTGCAGGGACTAAACTTTATCCATGTGAAACAACAGTCTGCTGCTATGAACTCACAGAAATCCCCCTTTAGCCTCTAAAAGATAATCAAGTGCCATCTTTTCCTGTAATAGAATCTGTTGCTGTTCCTATGTTATCTCACTTACAGTGGTTTCATTGAACATTCCATCCACAATGGATGAGAAATCATTCAATTGTTTCCTAAGTTCAATCTCTACCCTGTCCAAGCAGGAAACCAGGCCCAGGCCTTGTTGGAGTTGGTGAACAATTCCCTTTTAGCTGTCCCTGCCATCTTACCTTCTCTTGCGCCATCAGATCTTCACGATCGGCCACGACATCAGATGCTGGAACGAGTTTCACCATGTTTGAACCTCTCGCATTAAGGGGAATTAACTTATAAGTTGTAGAACTGCATAAGAAGTAACAAGGGGCCTGTTAGAGTCGCACAGGGAGACTCTAACGGTCCTGTGCATTGAGCAATAAGAGGACAGTCTGGGGGATTCCTGCCTCAGTCTGTATGTCACACTCTTCCATCCAACAGATGTAATCTAGTCTATTGGTGTTACTAGAAAAGACTGGGGGTCTGATCCATAAGATTGACTGTTATACCTTTCTCACAGACCGTAGATCCTACAAAACTATTCCCTTTACCAAAACTTAAAGTTAAAGCACCCTTGTGAACGCTTACTTGTCTGGATACCCATACTGGTTTTGTGAGGGAGGGGCAATAACCAGAGCTAATGTTGAAACCGTAACTAATTTTATTTTCTAGAAATGTATTGTTAAGTTAAGTTAGTGTCTTTTTGAGATCTTTGCTAGTTTTTTTTGTGCATGCTTTTGCCAATATGAACATCATATATGAACATCATATATGTACATCATATATAATTATATATATATATATATATATATATATATATATATATATATATATATATACAGATTATAGTTCTAAAATCGTCTATAGGCAGAGGTTCCTGCTGCTCCTGTGGGGGACAAATTATTGTTCTAAAAGTATCTCCTAGTGTTAAAGGGAGAGGTTCCTGCTGCTGCTGCGAGGGACAGATTATTGTTCTAAAATCATCACATACTACTACAGGGAGAGGTTTCTGCTGGTGCTGTGAGGGATAGATTATTGTTCTAAAATCATCACATACTGCTAGAGGGAGAGGTTCCTGCTGGTGCTGTGAGGGACAGATTATTGTTCTAAAATCATCTCCTAGT
>BLSH010167290.1:33812-53476 GCA_018402905.1 Glandirana rugosa | reverse complement strand
AACATCAGATGATGCCCATGTTGAGGGAGGCCGGAATAGGGACCACCACAGTCTCGGATCACGCACCAGGATGGATAAGATTAGAGAGAGGGAAGGATGAAGAGAGGGGGAGAATGTGGAAGTTAAATGAATCACTGTTGCAGGACCCAAAGATTATAGAGACTATTGATAGAGAGCTGGTAGGTTTCTTTGAGATCAACGATAAACCAGAAGTATCACGATCACTCCTTTGGGAGACACACAAGGCCTATATTAGAGGGATCTTGATAAAAACAGGAACTGAAAAAAAGAAAGAGAGAACTAAGAAGCTGGACACATTATATAGAGAAATACAGACCCTAGAAAAACAAGTCAAAGAACAAAGCCCCAGAGGGAGGAACGAACTAATTAAGAAAAGAGAGGAGTATGAGGAGTGGATGGAGAGAGATAGGAGGAGGAGGACCCACTTAATAAATAAGGATAGATACCAATGGGGAAATAGATCGGGCAGGTGGCTAGCAAAAAGAGTAAAAGAAAAGAAGAGTAGGTCGTTCATTTCCAGAATAAAGGCAGAAGGAGGAAGAATAGCTAATTCATCTCCGGAGATTGCGGAGGTGTTCCACACATATTACAGTAGGTTATATAAGGTGAAAGGAGAAGGGGAAGGGGATGGTGAAGAGTCAGCAGAGAACAAGTATCTAGAGAACCTGGAACTGGCTAAAATCCCAGAGGAGAAGGTGAATCAATTAGAAGAACCAATCTCAGAGGAGGAAATTAGAAAGGTAATAAACAGTATGGCCCTGGGGAAGAGCCCGGGACCAGACGGGTATACAATTATGTATTACAAAAAGTTCCAAAAAATCTTAATTCCCAAATTACGAGAATATTTTAATACAATAGCGGAGGGAGAGAAAATAAGGGAAGAAGCACTGCAGGCCTACATAACACTCATACCGAAGGAGGATAAAGACCCAATGTACCCAGAGAATTATAGGCCGATTTCGCTTATAAACATCGACGTAAAAATTTATTCAAAAATTCTAGCGGAGAGAATAAAACCAATACTCCCAGGATGGAGCCATAAGGATCAATCAGGATTTATAACAGGAAGAGAGGGACGGGATAACTGTCTTAGAACAGTAATGATTCTGCAAATGGGAATTGAAGACCCAGCCGTACTCATGTCGATTGATGCCGAAAAGGCTTTCGACGGGGTCGGCTGGGTCTTCATGTGGGAAGTACTTAGAGGAATGGGAATAAAAGAAAAAATGATGAGATGGATATCGGCTTTGTATACCCACCCAAGAGCAAGAGTAAGAGTAAATGGAAGGTTGTCGGCAGAGCTGGAGCTATATAACGGCACCAGACAGGGATGTCCTCTCTCCCCGATCCTGTTTATACTGACGTTGGAACCTCTTCTGGAGCGATTAAGGAGGAATGAACAAATAAGAGGGGTAAGGATCGGGGAGAGAGAACATAAGGTCGCCGCATATGCGGATGATGTCTTAATGTACATTGTGGATCCAGTAAATTCAATGCCGAAAATAATGGAAGAATTAGAAAGGTATGGGAAAATAGCGAACTTTAAAGTAAATATGGCAAAAACCGAGATTTTGAATATCTCGTGTACAAGGAAAGAGCAGGAGGAGTTAAAAAAAAATATCCCTTTAAATGGTGCCAGAAGGAATTGGGATATCTGGGAGTAAAGCTAACTAAGTCAGTGAAGAAATTATACGAAGCAAATTATTTACCGCTATTAAATAAGATAAAAAAAACACTTAAATAATTTAAAAAGGAAAAACCTGTCATGGTCAGGAAGAATAGCGGCTATAAAAATGTGCATACTGCCAAGACTGACGTATCTCTTCCAGATGATACCAATTCCAGTATCAGGAGAATTTTCCAAAAAACTTAGAACAATAACCATGAAATATGTGTGGGCAGAAAAACACCCTAGGGTGGCCTTCACAACACTGAGAAGAAGTAAAGAGGCTGGGGGTCTGGCATTGCCGGACTTTAAAAAATATTTTCAGGCAGCAGTGATGGCAAGAACGGTGGAATGGAAATATTGTGATGGAGGTAAACATTGGGTAGACATAGAAAAAACACAAAGTGGGGTGGATTTAGAGAAAATGATATGGATCCCAAGAGAATACAGGAAATTAAAAGGTAGTACGAATATAATGACAAAACATGCACTAAAAACATGGGACACAGTAAGTAAGCAATATAAGTGGCAATATAACTCACCACTAATATCACTAATAAATACAGATGCTTTTATCCCAGGGAAAGGGGAAGGGGCATACTATAAACAATGGGCAGGGAAAGAGGAAATACAATTACTGGATATAATGATTGGAAATAGGGTGTTCACATATGAGGAAATCACGAAAAAATGGGGGAGGAAAACACAGGACAGATGGAGATATACACAACTTCAGCACTATACACAGACACTTCCACAACCGTTGAGAGGAGAAAAAGAAATGAGACCGATAGAGAGGCTAATAAACTCACCACTATGCACTAAGCACGGTATGTCAAAAATGTACAACATTTTAATAAAAGAATTGGATCCAGGGGACCCTCCCTATGTTGAGAGATGGGAAAAAGAACTAGGAGACATCCCAGAGGGGGAGGTGGGGAAGAAGAAGATCCTCAACTTGATGTTTACATCCACAAGAGATCAGGAAACAAAGGAGATGAATTACAAACTAGCCACCAGATGGTATCTAGGACCTAAGAGGATGAGAAAGATAGGATTAGATAACTCACCTGACTGTTGGAGGAGATGTGAGCAGGAGGGCACCCTAGCTCACCTCTGGTGGGGCTGCCCTAAAATAGGAAAATACTGGAAAGGGATTCTGGAAAAGATTAGAAATATTTTAGGAGTTCAAGTTAAAGAAGAACCATGGGAATGCCTGTTTCATGCTACTCAAAGCCCAATAAGACAATATAGAAAGACATTGGTCCCGACCCTTCTTAACGCGGCGAAGAGCTTGATTCTGAGACTGTGGGGGACCATAGAAGCCCCAACAATAAAAGAATGGGTGGAAAGAGTCGATCGGGTGAGAACTATAGAAGAAACTATATATCTGGGGGAGGATAACTTAGACAGATATATAAGCATATGGGGAAAATGGGAGGAATTCAGGAAAACAGATGAATATAGGACAATCATAGAGCAATAGAAATAGAAGAGGAGAGGGAGGTTCCTTGGGGAGGGTGGGGGGGGGAGGGGAAAGAGGGTTAAGGAGTAAGAAGTGGGAGGTTTTTTGTATAAAATTAAAGATGGAAATATAAAGAATAAAGTAAAATAAAGTAAGAAATATGATACTCCACAATGATGTGACAGGTGCCGGACTTAGAGGTTTGAACATTGAAGTGAAAACTATCTGGAAGGCACGTAGCTGAAGTGGAAAAAAAAAAAAAAAAGATAACAAATAAAGAAAACTGATCTTATATAAACTTGGTGAAAACTGGAACTGTAGAAAATAGCTCTATTTTAATCCCAGCTGATTTTTCACCAGTTTTACAGAAATCAGTTGTATGAGGAACTGTAATTTGTACTTAAAGCTCAATAGCACTTTTAAGTTGAAAACACCTACATATATTACATACTGCATAGATGAAAACACACAAATAAGGGACATTTTTGAAAACTGGAGCAAATAGATTCTGGAGCAGATGTGCATGCCAACCAATTAGCTTATATCTTCAGCTAGTTCAGATAATCCTTGAAAATGAAAGATATAAACTGATTGGTTGCCATACACAGCTGCTCAAAATTCTGTCTGTTCCATATTTAGTTCATTTCCTACAGTGTGTTCAAAGCCATACAATTTATTTTCTTTAGGAAGCAGCCACAGGCTCACCAAAAAAAAGTCTGTCCCCTGCCACTATGCTGCAGAAACAGATCCTTGTTCTCTGTGCGGAAGCAGCAGTTCTTCTGCAGAGGTTCAACCCACCATCTGTTGAACCAGACCTATAGCTTTGCAGTCAGCAAAGCCCATGTTCGGAGAACTCTAGCTCAGAAACCTCAGGGAGTGTGTCAGACCTCTGCAGAGAGAACCCTGCTTCCACACAGAAGGAGCAAGAGTCTGCTTGTGCAGTATGCTGGCAGGGGGCATACTTTTCTACTCAGCTTTTGACCGCTTTCTAAGAAACCCACAGTTAGACTTTTAACACCTTTTGTTTTGATGCACCTTGAATACAGTATATTTTGCTGATTTAGGACCAAAAATGAAAATCGCTAGTGCTTTAAACTGAGCTAGTTATTTAGGTAAATTACTGTTTCCTCTCATCTTATTAGTATACATTAGCCAACTTAGTAGCCACAATATATTCTTCTTTTTTAGCCCTATGCGATTTTCTACTTCCACTGACCTTGCAAATCTGTAGAAAATCCTTAAGCATTTTTACAAACTTTTTATCCATGTTGTTATGTGCACAACACCTCACTTGCTCCCAAATACTGGATTAGAACACTGAACACATTAAAAATTATGTATAATAGATTGCCATGAGGTACCATGATGTAAAAATTTTTTTGCCTAACTATTTGTGTTTTTTATGAATTGTCTTTTGTCACTATAACCTTGTTAATAAGATTATGAACTTTCTTTTCTTTTGCTATATTACAAACTAGTGAAACAGATAAAAAAAAAAGTGAATGTCCTGTGATTATATGCTATGGCACAAACAAAGTGAATGGCTTCTTAACATTATTGGGCTTTCATTTGCTAAAGAAGTAGATAAGAGTCACTTAACAAATTCTTTGCTTAGCTTAGTAAATCGAGCGAAGATGCATTTATTTCCAATCATTCAGTAATAGCAAGGTGTTTTTTTTTTTTTTTTTTTTTTGCTAAACTAGGTAAGCATATACTTTACAAAGTGACCTCAGTTTTTCAGTGATTTCTTGTTACTAGGGCACATACAGATTAACGCTCTTGTGACTGGAAAAATGGCAAACAAATTTAGTGCTGCCACTAGATGATGTTCTTCAAATGCCCATACAAATTTTGGCATTCAAATTGCTCCTTTAAGCCCCAGGTTAAAAAGGAAGTTCATTGGGGAAGTAATTCAGTAGACAACAGCTGTAAAGCAACATGATGATCTTCCAATTTGATATGAACAAATTGATAATCCATTCTATTGATATCCATATTGATGTATCGTGACACAACTTCCATTCAATAAGCAGAAAATAAACTCAGACTTTACCCAAAAATCCTCACCAGTTGAAAATGTGCAATTTGATAACTCTTTCAATTTGAACATGGGGTCTTCTATTCTATCCCAAATCGTCTGCAATCTCTCTGAAGCCATTTTTGTTAACCCGGATAATAATGAGAAAGTTGAGAGAATAAAACATCCTGTAAACAATCAAATATGCATGAATAATATATCATGTTGTAGGCTTAAATGATAAACATACTAAATAAATGATTGGCTGTAATTGAAAAGTTCAATTGTTTTGAAATAGAGGAAATAATATTAAGAGTTGAATGTACATTATGGTTCCCCTTTCATCATAGTCACTGAAACAGTGATAGCACACTCCAGAAATATTAAAATATCATTAAAAATCAAGGGATCTTATGTAAAAGTATTATATATATATATATATATATATATATATATATATATATATATATATATATATATATATAAACATACAGTACTTGCACAGAAAGTTAAGCATAGAAATAATATGTGTTATGCAGAAAAGTGTAACCTAGTGATCTCTGCAACCTTTCATTTCAGGCTAAGTAGAGAATGACTGCAATGTTTGCCAATAAGCTTATAGGAAAAAGTCAACAATGCATATGTACATATCTTATCTGCCTATTAGAACTGGAATTTGGTTCAAATGACATCCATCATATCAAAACCTGATCCTGCAGATCAAGCTGTATGTACAGCTATGCCTGCAGCCAGATGTGTTTCAATCCACTGGTGTGCAAGGGAGATGGTAGGTATGTGTGAAAGGTGTATTTGTGTATTGTAGAATGACTTCTAGAAACATTGTGCTGTACATGACATCCTCCAGAATCCCCTACTCTAAATGTTGTGCAGTATGCTACATAATCCAGTCAGTTCAACTCTGCTCTACATTTTATACTCCATACCACTAAATATGACAAATTACTATGACCTTGCATACAACCAATCAGACCCCTTTCACATTTAAGCAGAAGAGAAACCAGAGTGGTGACTCCTGTATTCTGCTGATATCAGAATGTACAATGAAAGGCATCAGAAAAAGAGGGAATGCTCAACTTTTTCCCACAGAGGAACCCTCCTGTATAACAGAGATGTTAGCAGAACTTCTCTATCCCATGTATTGTACCACATCTTAAACTGGTCACACACATTATAGTTTAATTATTTGATCTTTTTAGGTTTACCAGCAGCCATATGATACAGTTTAATCTATTCAATTTAAATTCAACCAGTTAGATCTTTGCAATGTGTAGTCGTAAATCTAAATTTTGTTCAAACAGCTTTCAGCAATTATTGACTAATTACCAATAAAATAATTTCTTATCTTGGTTTAAACACCCAATCAGGTTCAGTAGTATTTTAAATGATTTTAATTCCTCTGAGTCTTACCTGAAATTAAGATAAGTAACATTCACTCTTTAATTAGGTGTAGAACTGATTTTTAATTGTAAAGAGGTATTACACTATAATATACATAATCACATTTCAAGTATTTTTTACAGTTGTACCATTATCTACTGTCTCTGTCTTTTTTGATCAAGTTTTGTTATTGATGGTCTTAAACTTTAATGTCACGTGCACTTTCTGCCCAGGAACTGCACTAGCTTTAATCGATGGGGACCCTTAAACAAGACAATGATTTTATTCAACGTATGGAGAGTTAATGGCTTAATGATCTGCATATTGGTCATTTAGCACATGAATATTGCTTGTACATAATTCACTAGGGATGAAGGGATAGAAATCTCTGCACGTGCACAACGAGCTGTTATTTATTGAAAGGCTTTGCATACACCATATGTATGCCTATCCACACTTGTTTTCTTAGCAGATCACAATGGCAAAGTGTGTCACCTACTATGACCATACTGAACAAAATCAAAGTCATTATAATCAGTAGCTTTTAACGCTGATTGCATTGTCAAGTATTTCCATGTAAAGGGATTTGAAAATAGAGTATACCAGTGGTAAGTATGCATCTGTATTTCAGTATACTGATTAAAAAAAAATATATATATATACATATATATATATATATATATATATATATATATATATATATATATATATATATATATATATATATATATATATATATATTCTAATAACCTCACATTATACATAACCTGCAATTTTAATAAATTCCAAAAGGCATTCAGTACATGAGTTTAACATTGCTACATTTTTTAATCCAGTCTTAAGTCTGCACAATAGTTCTATGAAGAGCAGAATAGCCATTAAGAGATTGAAAATGAGGTACAATGCATGTATTGTTCAATGTTTTCACTGTCAAACTGAGAAGCAGTGAGCTGTACAAAAGTCATGTAAGTCTTCATATAAGGCGCTTTATTATATAAATAAGAATACACTGTACCACAGCACAGGGTTTCTGAGGTGACATAGCAACATGGCACTATATTTATTTTTTCATAAGAGGCACTTATTTTGCTTCTTTAACCACCTAAAGATTTAAGTGTGCAACTACTATCTATTCTAATTCCAAATAAATATTTTAATGGGGCAATAATGATGCCATTGTGTTTAAAAGTACACCCAAAGTTAGGTGCTTATAAAGAGTTTGGAAAATAATTTCCAAAATAACTAATGAAAATTAATTCTACATAGGTTAGAGTGAGCACACAGTCTCAGATGCAGCTTAACAAATAACAAAATGACTATAGCATTTCTTGCTCCTAGTGTCATTGGTTGCTGCACCCTATGAAAGCAGAAATTATTATTGCAGCAAAGAATCTACATATTGTGTGATATGTTAATTATCATATTTTATGCAACTGCACAGTGAAAATCTAGGAAGGTATGATTAATCAGATAGTTAATAGGATGGCACCACTTTCGTTATGCTAGGTGCTGGTATATTTCTGTAAGATACTGGTATTCTTAATCACTAACTGTACTGAAGAAGCAGACAGCTTTGACACCTTCACACAACTTCTGCTATCGCCTTTACCTATGTAACAGCGAAGAACATATAAATTAATGAAATTGAAGCAAAATAGTACATTTTATACAAAAGCACTTACAGTCATTATACAAAGATTAGCACCGTCAATATTACAGTTCAAAAGCAGCAAAGGCTGATGCTCTGAGCAGATTTAATTCAGTAGAAAAATCAATGTATCATATTTACATTAAAAATATCAATAATTACATGTGTTTTATATTACTGTTATCCACAATATTGCATTAGAGGTAATAAAGTACAAACTGATAAAATAATATTCATTTTAACATTATTAGCACAGAAAAGCATGTTCTACACATATAATACTGTACAATTAGATGATTAGTGCATTAAAAAAATATAAAAAGGATTATAAGTTCCAAAGAACACATTAGTCAGTTGTATTAGTCAGCTCAGCAGTATAATCCACAAGTAAATAGTGATGATGGATGATGTAATCCTATGATGATGCACCAAGTGTCCTCCATCCTCCTCCAGTGTTCCCACCAGTGCTATAAGACTCATTGACAGCAGTTTCTAGATAGCAGAGAATTTGCTTGGTCACATGTCCTGGTATGCCTTAAAATCCTCACTTGTGTTTGGTAGTCTCACAGTGACCCAGACTGACATCATGTACTGCAAGAAGCACGGACCAATGCAATCTGTACAGTCATGGTACTTTACCAGCCACTCCTAAAAACACAACCAGGCTCCACAATTGCAAAAGCTGCAATTTACTAGGGGAATATCTGTTTAATATGCTGCTTGATCTGGCAAGTTTATAGCCTAGCAAATCTGAATACAAATGTTGATGCAAATGAGGATTCATTATTCCTACATCGTCTTTGTGTTTCAGCTTAATGCAGAGTGGTTTCTGTGATAGGCTTCAGGAACGTAGCTTTCAAGACAGCAAGAAATCAGTATGGAGAAAATAGAGAGATAGGAAAGGGTGAGATAAGAATGGAAGTGAAGAATAAGAATATTTAGGTATAACATTTGCACAATATAGTAATGCATCCACATTAACATAGCTGCCGCTACACTCAACGAGCTTTCCCTGATTATCAGCACTGAAAGTGAAAGAGTTAAGCAGTCAAGATATTATAATTGCAGCCAGAACAGTATTTTTTTTTCTTTCAATGATTATACCATATTGTGCCCATCATCCAGAAAGTGTCCTATTTCCCTCCACGTTTCAAAATTCTTTCATAATTACAGACCTCACTGACTATAAGACACTATTCATTCAGATCTCTCCCAAGATTACATATAAATGCAAAACACAAAAATGACCTTCTAATTTTCATTCTTCCGTATAATTCCCCTCTACTGAAAAATTCTCAAGGAACACAAAATTGCTGTTAATAAACTGCACCCTGGAAACAAAAGCTACACAGTTGAAAGAATATGTATATTTATTATAATAAATAGCTAAAGGGATTAAAAGGGCTGTTTAGTGCTAAATGATGAAAATTATAGACTGATTATAAAAAGGAAATATTAATAAAACATGCATTTCATCATGAAATCCTCATTTGTATCACATCTATCTTCAGATTTGTCCTAATATATAAATACCTGCTCTGGAAAAATATAATGGACTGTTGGCTCGATATCTAAAGGATTTTTGATGTTAAGCATATGCGATAATTCCAAAGTCGATGCTGTAGGCTTGTTTTGTCATCCATAAATAAAGCACATTTGCATCCGTTCAGTCAAATTAACTCCATTAAAATCTGTGGTTATAATTAGCTCCTTCCCCCATCTCGTAGTTAAGATGCTCGGATGCTTGCCGTTTTGATTAAATCCACCATTGTCTTCCAATAGCTGGTACTAATTCTTCCAGGGAAATATTCATTTGAGGTGTTATTTTATTCTGCACTGCTGTTAGTTGTTTAATTTACGCCAAGTCCCTGCAGTGCTTTCCTTAAAGCCATCCTCTTTGTCTTGCCTTTGAAATTTACCAAATCGTACAAGAAATCAATACTTAATTGATTATTCACTTTTCTGCAGCTTCAAACAGCAAGCACGCATAAGATCCTGAAGTAGGCACCCTGTCTCCATTGCAGAAGGTTGCTTGGTGGCAAACATGCACAAGCTTCCAATAGTCTACACTTCACGAGCTGTGCAGTGGCGTATGGTGCCAGCCTCCGATAAAGGAAACGAAGATACTCTAATGAAACAGGAAGTGTTCCCTTGTGAGACAGATCCATCTTAATGCTTTTAACAAAAAGGGAAAATAGCTGAGGCAGGAGCAATATGATACATACACTTCTCTTGCAGTTTGTTTGTTTTTTTGTTTGTTTTCTTGCTTAGTCCTTCCTGACCTTTGGCATGAAGATGGAGTATCTGGAATGCCACTGAAGTCACACTACCCCCTATGGCAAACGGGGGGGGAACTGGTACTGTACCTTTGCCATGCAGTAAGGAAGGCAAGAATGGATCATTACGAAATGTAGGACAAATTCAGGCGAGCGAGAGAGAGAAAGCAGAGCCAGAGACAGATGGCGGATCTGGCCAAAAGCCAGAGTCAGTGAAATGGATTGCATTGCTAAATAACTGTACATCATTGATTTTACCACTTGTTGCTGTATGGATTGGAAAAAAGGCCTTGATGTTGGCAGGAATTTCCAATGTGTCATACCACAGACAACTTCAGATGCATAAGTCACCATACTGACACTACGACAGTAAATGCCTTCTGGGAGCATGCAGGAAGCTTTAGAAAAAACAATGACGGCAATCCAGTCATTTTGTGTAATGAAGAATTGAAGACTGGCTCTCAGACAAGTTGTTATGTGCCGCATATTAATGCATGCTGAGAAGATATCCTCCCCCTTTTCCATGAGTGGCAGCTAGATGAAGACCTCTCTACAACAGTCATCATGTGAACAGAGCCATGCCAGGCAATACATGTCTGCTACCATACTTAATGTGCCACGTGCCGTTCCATAGAACAACTGGTTGCTGTCTTTATAGACAAAAGCAGATCCCTGGGTTACATGGCTTGGGTGTTTTAAAAACATACACACACACAAAGGAAAAAACAGGAGAAACAGGCTGTTCAATAAACGCTTCATATAAGGATGAAGGCAGATATTATGGCATGCCCAGGGGGGCTTTGGAAATCAAATACAATGTTTGAGTAGCACAATTTGAAGTACAATCTAAAAAAAAAAAAAAAAAAGCAATTTGAATTGCCAATGAGGCGACACATATCTGCATGCTAATTAGACCTGTGTCAAACTAAGTCTGCAGGCTTCTCTTGATGGTTCGAACACTTATCTAGTGCTGCTGAGATATATTATTATTTTTTCCTCTTCCTGCATAAATTATTAGCTTTGTTCTGCTGATCATTTGCAGAAAACAAACATGAAATGTAAGATCAAAAGGCGATTCTGAAATTAAAATTATTGATTGCTGAAGCCTAGATTTCAGAATCTAATTAGAGGAGGCACAAACAAAAGCTGATATTATTACAGATTGTTCCTGAGCAAGCAGCCAGATAGAACAAGGTCTGTAATTTATCTTTGTTTATGCAGCCAAGGATATTAAAATGTAATTAAAACAGTAAAATGAGATGATCAGAAATAGCCACCTAGTGGCAAGTATATAATTTTAGATGAAAGAGCTGCGTACATAAAAATAGTGCATTTTGAAATTACAGTTTGTACATCCAATCAAGATTGTGCTGCAAATTATATCTCTGCTGATACATTATCCTTTATAGATTTGTACGCAATTCTGAAAAATCAAAGATATAACAACTAATGAATAATGCAATGACTTCATTTACAGACTTTTCCTAGCAGTTGAGTTTTACATTGTTATACATAGTTGTAACAGGAATAAACAATGTAATGGTATATTTTTGGCTAAATTATACATATTTATACAAGTAAATGCCAGCTTAACTTACTGAGGATTGGTTAAGGTGTACCTACAAGTGTGAGGAAAGTACACCCCTCTTAAGTTCTCATAGAATCTAAGCAGCGCCAGAATGGCAAAATGTGTGATCTAAAAAAAAAAAACATTGAATATAGAGCCTAATAAACATAAGGCAACATACAGTGTACTGGAATATATACAGTATATCTATCTGTGTCTATAAACATATACGCTAAGCCAGTTTTTCTCAATATTTTTTCAGCCAAGGCATCCTTTAACCACTTCCCGCCCGGCCGGGCGCGGGGTTCGTTATCCTGACTGGACGTCATATGATGTCTTCAGGATAACCCATGATCGAGTGCTCCAGGGGGTGTGCATCACGTCGATCGGTGGTGCCGTGGGTTAGTCTGACCCACAGCATTACCAACCAAGGTAAAAGGCTTCCATCGGAAGCCTTTTACCATGTGATCAGCCTGTGATCAGCACTTATCAGTGCCCATCTGCGCCACCTATCAGTGCCCAGCAGTGCCACCTATCAGTGCCCAGTGCCACATATCAGTGCCGCCTATGAGTGCCCATCAGTGCTGCATATCAGTACCACATATCAGTGCCCGTTAGTGTTGCTTATCAGTGCCGCCTATCAGTGCCCATCAATGCTGCATACATGTGCCCCATCATCAGTGCACTTTATCATTGCCACCTCATCAGTGCCAGTCTGTACTGCCTCCTCAGTGCCCGTCACTGTAGCCTCATCAGTGCCCATCAGTGATGTAGAAAATGTACTTATACAAAGTTTTGTGACAGAAACAAAGAAAAATGTTTTTTTTTATTTGTAGCGCTAAAAATAAAAACTGCAGGGGGGATCAAATACCACCAAAAGAAAGCTCTATTTGTGGGAACAAAATGATAAAAAATTTGTTTGGCTGCATCATCGCGCGACCACGCAATTCTCATTCAAAGCGCAACAGCACTGAAAGCTGAAAATTGGTCTTGGCGGGAAGTGTTCTAAGTGCATGGTATTGAAGTGGTTAAAATTCCACACAATCTTGAGACACCCCTTTCTAAATTAAAAAAAAAAAAGAATAGTTTCGCATAATGTAGCAACATCCACATGTGTAGGACACCCAACATTTATTCTTCCATAGCAAAGACACCTTTGCACACTGGTATGGATTAGTACTCCAATGTTTCTCTTCTACCTCGGTTTCTATCTCTCCCTCAGCTAATGTGACCCTGATGCTGAAGGAGAGGGGCAAGGGAGGGTCAAACAAGGATGCTATGCAGGTGCCCGACATCCTTCTTATCAACTAATGACATCATCGTTGTTAGGACACCTAACCTTTAGCTTTGGGTAACTAATAGGCAGGCTTGATCCACCTACTGACTTGTATACAGTTTTTGGGCAAGAAGTTATTTTGTCAAGGTTGCCCTGAAGACACCTGAAGGCACCCTGG
The DNA here is from genome assembly GCA_018402905.1 of Glandirana rugosa. Lineage (NCBI taxonomy): Eukaryota > Metazoa > Chordata > Amphibia > Anura > Ranidae > Glandirana > Glandirana rugosa. The sequence continues at coordinate 39,964 of BLSH010167290.1, read as the reverse complement.
TTGAAAAAGGCTGGCCTAAGCCATAATATAAATAAATGTGAAATGTAAGTCATTGGTTCTCCTAATGAATGTGAAACCAAACTCTGGATGAAAACAAGTAAAATGTCAGTCTCTGGATCACCTCCAAATTTCTAGTGCTCCTGTTTGCTATAAGTAAACAATGTACTGGCTGCCAGTAAATGTAAATCGCCAAGCACTGGGAACCATGCAATCACAACATTCAATTTGTTTTGGAGGATTCACTGGCTTTGACCATTGCTTGCCTGTTGTATTGGTGAAACAGCCCTGTGACCTCTCATATTACACTATATACAAAATAAAACAACATTTCCCTAAGTTAACTTAATTTTATTTTAAGATAGCAGCTCCTCAAAAGAGGAAGACCTTCACATTAAATAAACAGTGCATAGAATATAGAACCAGAGAGCAGGAACATTAAGTAGAAGAATAAAATATACAACTCTACATTGTAAGAGGTAAATGATGAAGGATAAAACTTAGAAGATATTAGGAAATGTGATAAAGGTATGTACAATGATGGAGCAGGCTTCTCTTAAAGGAAGACAGGAGAAAAAAAAATTACATTCTAAGGTTGTATGCTAGGTTTTTTGATAAAGGAGCACCTTGATTTATATCCTCCTTGTTTGTGTTCTGTTTTGTGTCTTGTGTCTGTTTTGTGGCTTTAAAGTGTATCTATACCAAAAAGTTTTTTTTTTTTCGTTTTATAAGAATGAGAAAAGGTTAGAACCCCTTTCAGTTTTATTGCTATCCTGGGGCTCAGTTTAGAGAGATTTCCCCTTATTGCCATTTCTGGGGACCACTTTTTAGCAGACAGAAAGCAAGGGAAAATCTTCCAAGGAAAAAGAGCAATAAAAAGCCGACAAAGGTTCTACTTAAAGTGATTGTAAACGATCACCTTGTAAAACAACCCATTCAGTTTAAAATAGAAATGAAAGGCAAAACATTTTGCATGGACATAAAAAAACATATTAAATAACCTTTTCCCCTTTTTTTATAAATTATCACATTCCCTCTGTTCTCAGCTACTTATGAGCTTGGGGGAGAAGAAGCAACAGCACAGTAAGCTTCCCAGTGAATGGCTGTGCAGCGGGGGAGGGGGGTGTCAGGACAAGTCTGATCATTGGAGGAGAGCAGGCATTCCCAGGAGTTCCCAGGATAGCTAGGAGGGGTTCCCAGGATAGCTAGAGGACTGACTATGGTGTGCTCTCCTGCTTAGTGTGGTCAGTTGTAATAGGAAAACAAGGGAACTAGCAGGTCCACCAAAGATTTCACATAAAGGAAGCAATACAAAGACATGAGAACAGGATACTTTCTCTTACAAATACATGGTACAGCAGGCACATATCAGGAATATGAAGTGTTGGGGTAACAAACACTTTAACTTAAAATATATATTCATATATTACTTTGATGTTTTGCTGCTAGAGAGATTTCACCCATTCCCTGTCTCTTTTCAAAGGAGCCTTTATTGGCAGTAAAACTTGACAGGAGTTTTAATTATTATTATACAGGATTTATATAGCACCAGCAGTTTTCGTAGCGCTTTACAAAAATGAAAACAGACAGTACAGTTACATCACAATTTGGTACAAGAGGAATCAGAGGGCCCTGCTTCTTACTTATTCTATCCAATGCTAAAAAGCAAGTTTTTGCTTTATAAACTTACAACAGTCTGATGCCAATCTATGTCAAGGAAGGCCATATTTGTTTAAAAAAAAGGTAGGGTAATATCAGAGTGCTATTTGAACTAGCCCCATTATCCAAGCACTATGGCAGGGCTGCACCCTGCACATCACTAAAAGTAGCTCTTTAGCATGTGGCTAATGTTGGAAATCACAGTATATACTGAAAGGTAAATTCCATTTTAGTGGTTCCTTTTTTATGATGTAACATATGTAGCTGCTAAAGAATGAATGCATCAGTGCTTGAAGTGATTGTACATCTTTTTTTTTTCTTTTACAATAATGAACATGACATACTTACCTGCTCTGTGTAATGGTTTTGCACAGAGCAGCCCCGATCCTCCTCTTCTAGGGACCCCCCGCCAACGCTCCTGGCTCCACCTCTTTGATGAGTACCCCCATAGGAGGCCACTTCCTATGGGGGCACTTGTACAAGCTTGATCCCGAGCCATGCTGATTGCATCTATAGACACAGACAGCACAGCTCAGCCCAGCCACCAGAATTTGGTTGACAGCAGCAGGAGCCAAAGGCTCTCACTGCTATCAATCTGCTCTGTGAGGAGAGAGAAAGCAGAGAGTGCTGCTACTCTCAGGCATAGTGCTGGATTAAGATTAGGCTCAGGTAAGTATAAGGTGGGGTTTGGAGGGATCCTGTGGCACAGAAGTTTTTACCTTACTACAGAGAATGCATTAAGGTAAAAAAAAAACCCTAAAGCCTGTAAAACCACTTTGAGTGTCATAATTAATGTCATCCAGTGTAGACGCAATGATAGTCGACTTCAATCACCGGTTAACCTCAGCTATGCAGCCTTCTTCAGACTGGGGACATCTCCATAATTAACAATAAAAGACAAAGGCGTGGGCACATAACTGTATGCATTACTTTTAAAAGAGTTTATTTAGAATATATGGATGCCAAAAACATACTCACAAGAGCCAAAAATGCTAAAGACCTCAAGGGGTACACCAACCCCACAATTGGTAATGGAAACAAGATGAGAGAGCTCCATGTGGCTTGGACCTCACTCACAGGCAAATAAGCTGACACATTTAAAGGGTGAGACCCTCTCTTTCTTCTTCTGCTCTTCTCTTAGCTAAGCTCTGAGGAAGAGGGTCTCACCCTTGATATGTATTAACTCATTTCCCTGGAAGTGAATGAGGCCCTGGCAACATAGAGAACTCACATATTGTTTGCCAGTTTTGGGGTTAGTGTACAAATTGAAGTCTGTAGCCATTTTGGCTCTTGTGAGTATGTTTATGGCTTTATATATTCTAAATAATTTTTTTTATAGGTAATGCACCAGGTCTTACGCCCTCTCGTTTGTCTTTTATATATGCTAACTTCTATATAAACTGTTTTGTATCTCTATGCCTTTGGAAAATATGTTTTCATAAAATTCTGCAGACACTTTGATTTTCATGTACAACTGTGGCCAAAAGTTTTGACAATGACACAAATATTAATTTTCACAAAGTCTGCTGCCTCTTTTTTTTTTTTTAATGGCAATTTGCATATACTCCAGATTTTTTAGAAGAGTGATCAGATGAATTGCAAATAATTGCAGAGTTCCTCTTTGCCATGAAAATAAACTTAATCCCATGAAAAACATTTCCACTGCATTTGTGAAGAATAGAGTTGAGCGAACACCTGGACGTTCGGGTTCGGAGGGTCCGAACGAACCTTGGAAAAAAGTCCGGGTTCGGCACAGAACGTTGCCCGAACGTTATCCTGGACCCCGAACCCCATTGAAGTCAATGGGGACCCGAACTTTTAGGCACAAAAATTGCTGTAACAAAGTCCTGGCAAGTGCTAGAGGGCTGCAAAAGGAAGTAAAATGGGGCTAAGAGTAGGGCAAGTGCCCTACAAAAAATGGGATAGGGAAAATAAGTTAAAATCAAATATAAAAAATGGGAAGGTGGGGTGGATGTGGATTAGGAGCCTAGAGGTTGACTAGGCCGTGACCATAGCAGTGTAGGTGGAAGTTGCGGTGGTTGAGGAGGAGGAGGAGGTAGCCAACACTGTATTTTTTTTTGTTTGTTTATAATTGGGGTAGCCCCAAAATATTGAGGCCTATTCAAAAAAACAAGTTTACAAATGGCTGTGTGAGTCCGGTCTAAATGTTTATTCTGCACAAGGTACAGACAAGTCTTGTGGGATCCATGCCTGGTTCATTTTAATAAAGGTTAGCTTGTCCACATTGGCTGTGGACAAACGACTGCGCTTGTCTGTGATAACGCCTCCTGCCGTGCTAAACACACGTTCAGACAATACACTGGCTGCAGGGCAGGCCAGCACCTCCAAGGCATAAACGGCAAGCTCAGGCCATGTGGCCAATTTGGAGACCCGGAAGTTGAATGGGGCAGACCCATCAGTCAGTACGTGTAGGTGTGTGCACACATACTCTTGCACCATGTTGCTGAAATGCTGCCTCCTGCTAAGACATTGTCTATCGGCTGGTGGTGCTGTTTGTTGTGGCGGGCTGCTGACAAAGCTTTGCCACATTTTGGCCATGCTAACCCTGCCTTCTGAGGTGCTGGCAGTGGCACAGCTGTGTTGGTGGCCTTTTCCTCCTCCTCATCTGCCTTCGCCTTGTGCTTCTGCTGAGCCCCCAGTGTCATTTGGGAATGCACTCAGCAGCGCCTCTACCAGTGTGCCCTTGTAGTCACGCATCTTCCTCTCATGCTCCAGTGAGGGAATTAAGGACGACACGTTGTTCTTGTAACGGGGATCCAGCACGGTGGCCACCAATAATCAGAAGAAGTTACAATGTGGGCAACTCAGCTGTCGTTGTGCAGGCACTGCAGCATGTAGTCGGCCATGTGTGCCAGGCTGCCCAGAGGCAAAGAAAAGCTGTCCTCTGTGGGAGGTATATCATCTGTGTCCTCTGTATCCCCCCAGCCATGCTCCAGTGATGCCCACGAGCTGCGTTGGGTGCCACCCTGCTGCAATTCCTCCTCCTCCTCCTCCTCCTCATCTTCCTTGTATCCTCGTCCTCGAGAACTGTGCCCTGGCTTGAATATTTTTGACCTGGCCTATGCTGGTGCAGGAACCCACCCACCGAGCCACTTGCGAATGACTGGCCTGATAACCGTGGAAATGATCCCTCTTCCTCCTCCTCAACCTCCTCTGCCACATCCTCTTCCATCATGGCCCGAAGAGTTTTTTCAAGGAGACATAGAAGTGGGATAGTAACGCTGAGAACAGCGTCATCGGCACTGGCCATGTTGGTGGAGTACTCAAAACACCGCAATACGGTACACAGGTCTCGCATGGAGGCCCACTTGTTGGTGGTGAAGTGTTGCTGTTCCGCAGAGCGACTGACCTGTGCGTGCTGCAGCCGAAACTCCACTATTGCCTGCTGCTGCTCGCACAGTCTCTCCAGCATGTGCAAGGTGGAGTTCCACCTTGTGGGCACATCGCATATGAGGCGGTGAGCGGGAAGGCCAAAGTCCCGCTGCAGCGCAGACAGGCGAGTAGCAGCAGGGTGAGAGCGCCAAAAGTGTGCACAGAAGGCCCGCACTTCATGCAGCAGCTCTGATATATCCGGGTAGTTTTTTAGAAAATTCTGTACCACCAAATTCAGCACATGCGCCAGGCAAGGGATGTGCGTCAAACCAGCTCGGCCCAGAGCCGCTACGAGATTTCGGCCATTGTCGCACACCACCAGGCCAGGCTTGAGGCTCAGTGGCAACAACCACTCATTGGTCTGTTGTTCAATGCCCGTCCACAGCTCCTGCACAGTGTGGGGTTTATCCCCCAAACATATCAGTTTTAAAACAGCCTGCTGTCGTTTACCCCTGGACGTGCTGATGTTGGTGGTGAAGGTGTTATGTTGAGCGGATGAGTGGGTGGTCGAGGAGGAGGAAGCGCAGTAGGAGGAGGAGGCAAAAGGAGGCAAAGAGAAATGCCCTGCAATCCCCGGTGGTGGAAGGAAATACGCCAAATGGCTAGCCGGCTCAGGCCCATCCGCCACTACATTTGCCCAGTGTGCAGTTAGCGAGATATAGCGTCTCTGCCCGTGCTTACTGGTCCATGTATCAGTGGTTATGTGGACCTTGCCACAGATGGCGTTGCACAGTGCACACTTGATCTTGTCCCCAACTTGTTTGTGCAGGGAAGGGATGGCTCCGTTCCAGGTGTATTGGTGACTATGTACCTGGTCATTCGTGCCCGTCTCTGCGATATAGAGCGATTGACGTGTGACCCGTTTACATCACCGCCTACCCGGACTCGGCCGATCGGTAAACCGCATAAAGGAAGGTGGTGGCCCCTAACGTCCCGTAAAGAGAAACGGAGGAAAACGGAGGAGGAGGATGACGCGAAGGAGGAGGAGCTGGTGGGTGAGTAGGCGAGTTGTATTGTGGAAGTGGTGGTTGTAGTCGTGCAGGTCCCCATTTGCTGTCGTCCGACAAAATTTTGACTATACAAACCCCCTATTTGGGGTGTGA
>BLSH010167290.1:0-18670 GCA_018402905.1 Glandirana rugosa | reverse complement strand
ATGGCTGGGTGAGCACGGCTGGGTGGGTGAGCATGGATGGGTGAGCATGGATGGATGGATGGGTGAGTGTGCACGGCTGGGTGGGTGAGCATGGATGGGTGAGCATGGATGGATGGATGGATGGGTGAGCACGGCTGGGTGGGTGAGCACAGATAGATGGCTGGGTGAGCATGGATGGATGGCTGGGTGAGCATGGATGGATGGATGGGTGAGCATGGATGGATGGATGGTTGAGCACGGCTGGGTAGGTGAGCATGGATGGGTGAGCACGGCTGGGTGGATGAGCATGCATGGCTGGATGGGTGAGCATGGATGGATGGATGGGTGAGCGTGGATGGATGGGTGGGTGAGGATGGATTGGGTGAGGATGGGTGGGGGGTGGATGGCTGGGTGGGTGGTGGGTGGCTGATGATGGCTGGGTGGGTGGTGGATGGCTGGGTGGGTGGTAAATGTAAGGTGGGGTGGTTGCTAAGTGTCACCTAGCAGCGCTGTGGGCAGTACACATCGCCCACAGCGCTGCAGCACGTCCTCTCTCCCCCCTCTCTCCTCTCACACTGCACCGATCGGTGCGGAGAGGAGAGAAAAGCCAGCGATTCCGCCGTGTTTACATGTTTACATGTGATCACGCCATCATTTGACGGCGCGATCATGTGGTAAAAGGCCGCTCACAGCGGCCATTCACCACGATCCGTGATCAGTCGGGTCCTCCGGACCCGACGGTCACGGATGTTCCCGTGTGCGCGCCCCAGGGGGGCGAATTAAGCAACCGCCCTGTAGACGTCTTTTGTCTATAGGGCGGTTGTTAAGTGGTTAATGCATTGTATGCATTCCCCACTTCAGCCCCGGAAGGATTTCCCACTTTAGGATCAGAGCACTTTTCACAATTCGGCACTGCATTGCTTTAACTGACAGTTGCGTGGTCGTGCGACGTAGTACCCAAACTAAATTTGCGTCCTTTTTTTCTCACAAATAGAGCTTTCTTTTGGTGGTATTTGATCACCTCTGCGTCATTTCTGATCACCGCTATAAATAAAAAAATAGCGACAATTTTGCAAAAAAAAAAACAATTTACTTTTTGCTAAAATGCAAATCCCCAAAAAAATATATAAAAAACATTTTTTTTCATTGGTTTTGGGCCGATTTATATTCTTCCTCATATTTTTTGGTAAAAAAAATTGCAATCTGCGTTTATTGATTAGTTTGAGCAAAAGTTGCTGCATTTAAGAATGATGAGAATTAATTTCTGGGGGTTTTATTTTTTACTAGTAATGGCAGCGATCTGCGATTTTTAGCAGTACTGCGATAATGCAGCGGACATTTCGGACCATTTTGACATGTTTTTGGGACCATTGGCAGTTATACAGTGATCAGTGCTATAAAAATGCACTGATTACTGTGTAAATGCTATTGGCAGTGAAGGGGTTAACCTGGAGGGGGCACTCTAAGGGTTAACTGTGTTCCCTAGTGTGTTCTAACTGTATGGGGGCTGGGCTGGCAGGGGGAGGGGAGTGATCACGGCTTCCATATACAGGAAGCCTGTGATCACAGCCCTTCCCCCTCTGTCAGAATGGAGATCTGTGTTTACATACACGGACCTCCATTCTGTCGCTCCGGTGGGTGACCTGGGTTAGCCCTAGTTCCCCCCGGAACACAGTGAGCGTGCGAGCGCGCCCACAATACTAGTTATCTTGGCCGCTGTCAGGTGATGGCGGTTCGCGATAAAGTGCCACTTTGCCGCCGTCACACTGCGACGGGTGGTCAGCAAGTGGTTAAGATAAAAAACCTTCTGTGTGCAGCAGCCCCCCTCAGCCCCCCTAATACTTACTTGAGGTCCATCTATATCCAGCAATGTTGCACGAGAGACTCGGCTGTCTGGAACTCTCCTCCTCATTGGCAGAGACAGCAGAGTGGCACCATTGGCTCCTGCTGCTGTCAAGCAAAGTCAGTGAGCCAATGAGGAGAGAAAAGGGGTGGGGCCGGGCCATGGCTCCATGTCTGAATGGATACAGGGAGCTGCGGCTTGGCTTGGGTGCCTCCATAGCAAGCTGCTTGCTGTGGGGGCACTCAACAGGAGGGAGGGGACAGGAGCACCAAAGTAGGACCCGAGAAGAGGAGGATCTGGGCTGCCCTGTGCAAATCCACTGCACAGAACAGGTAATTATAACATGTTTGTTTTTTCAATTAAAAAAAAAACAAGACTTTAGTATCACTTTAATTTGTCCTGGTAATTATTGTCACCAAACAGGTCTCCAATATAGACAACTGTATTAGTAACAACTGTCTAATAGAAAAGATTTCCTTACTTTGAAGAGATTTAGTCTAGCGCAGTAGTTATGAGATTTTGATTATGATTATCAGTACCTTGCTAACTTATATTTGTATATCTCAGATATAGAAAATTGGCCGATGCAATCACTTTCAGTTGTGGCACCCCTTTATGCTGTGGATTTAAGCCTTTTAATTACAGCTATACGATAGAGATTGTTCTCAGTTCTGTTTCAGAATAAAAATAAGCATGGTAGTCCACTAATTGACAAAAGAAGAAAACTAATTATCTGAAGCCTTTTGTAAATATGAACAGTAGGGGACAATCAATGCCAATTAAAAGCAAAAGATTAAAAAAATTAAGTTGTAAATAAATACTTATTGAACCACCAATACAAGCTACAAGACATTTTAATATTCATTTTACGATTTTGCCAACACAGCCGTGTGGTCTTTTGCAAGCTGCACTTAAAAAAACCTAATTACTTATTAATGTGTGGCTAGAGTTCTGCCTTACTACAAAGCCTGAAACCATTTTAGTAAATGATGACCTGGTGATGAATACAAGAAATTTCAAGGCGCCACCAGAACATGTTGCTTGCTGCCCATCAATCTGATGGATTACTAATTTCTAGTAAATCAGGCTTAGAGACTAGAAGTTGTAAGGAGATACATGCTTTATAGTGACAGCAGAAACCTCTGCTATCTCAAGCATAAAATCAGAAGCACGCTGGCTTATTTTACCTAGTCACTCAGCTGTTTCTACAATACATGAAATCTGCCATTCACAATTAGGCATTTTTCTGGCCAATTAAAGTATATTTTGCTCATTCAAGTAGAAGATCTTATAAAGAATTTCTGTTTTCTGAATACTGATGATGTCTTGTTTCTAAAATTAAATCTCAAGAGAGTATTATTATGGTAACAATGTATATATACCTGCCATTTTGTCTTTAGATATTTTGCAGACATTGGACCCCCTGCCTTTAAGGATGGTTTGCCTTATTAATGACTGTAAAGTCTGCTGTTTAAGAGGCCAGAGAGCAGTTTGCATACTGAAAAGGGCTATTGACATGCTTATAGCTTAGAAATTGTGTACAGTTAAAGGTATAAACTGTTAGCCAAAAGTCACAGATTAACATTTTAAATAAATATACTTATAGTATGTAATGTTTATCTTGATTCGTTTCTATTTGGAGATTGTAATATCCCTCCTAGATGTCCAAAATGGCTAATTTGTCTTGTCTAACCCTATACTTTCTTTAAATGACACCACACTGAAATTCACCCATCTGGGGCTTATAAGGCAATACATTCCAACCATGTGTTAAAAGACACTCATATCAGTCTATATCGTATAGTAAATAATAAAACATTAAAAAAACACAATCATGACTGATTTGTGTACATGCACAATATTTTACAGCATAGTAACACATAGATTCCAAACATTCCTGGTTAAAAAAACAGTCCTTTTCCGTAATGACTTGTCTTGAGTCGTTGTTAACACAGGATCAATGTGTTTCAGAGAAATAACTCCTTCTTCAGGGGTGCACAAGAAGGGGGTATACTTTAACGCAGGGACAATTATGCAGCCATCAGTTTCAAAACAGTTGCCAATACCAACTCAAACAGTTCAGAGCTATGCCAAGAGCTCATCAAGGGACCACCAGATAACTACTGAGGCCACCTGCATAGGTTCAAGAATTTTTTCCCCACAAAAGCTTTAGGGCTCAGTTAATCATCTGGCTGGAGAGCACTTAATATAACCTTCAGGATAGTAAAGCTATTATCAGCTTTACGAGTGGCATGTATGGATCAGAAATGGTATGCAGCCTGTAGCTGGATGGGGTTAAAACATTGGCCAATGATAACTATATTCATTATTATCACTGTTTACAGTATCATAAAAAAATGTCTTTGGACTCTTTGATAGCATTCGTTTGATTGCTTATGATGCCACTTAAAGTAGAGGTGTCAGTATATCCCTGTGTGCCAGAACATGGGGTGCAGGCTTGTACTGATACCAATCCAGGGGGTCAGTAAATGTAAAGAGGAAAGGATTGCCACAACTCCCGACCAGCCTAGGTGAATAAACAATCAAGAGTGGCCTTAGCTTCCATGTCTCCGCCATACCACACACCGTGAGGCATTTTGCCCCACCCACTGGAGCTTAATAATAGGGTGCACCAGTGGGGGGCTCGAAATTCATCAGGGTGTGTCGTTTGTTGGAGATATGTAGGCTGAGGCCGCTCTTTATCGTTTATTCACCTGGGCTGGTTGAGAGTAGCAGAGATCCTTTACTCTTTGATAGCATGCTTGGTCAATTGGTATGAATATACTAGTCATAAACAATGGACAGAATTAGGCCCAAATCCTGTTAATCGCCCACTTGCATTTCCCTTCTCACATATCAATTGCACATTCAGAATGAATTTATCCATAAGGCCTGCAGATAAATCTTGTCTTTGCATATTTTTTTCTCCTTAAAAATTAAGAGCATAGACTTTAGTTATTCCAAGATTCTGCCAACATTCAAAAATATTAAGAATAAACAAGATGGGGAGATGGCCCAAAATGTGAACAATGACACACCATGAAAGGACAAATGACAATGCAAGGAGATAATTATGCAATAAAGAAGCAATAAAAATCCTGAATAGTCAATTAAAAGAACAAAAAGTCCATAACGTCCAATGGGGTGCTTTTAGCAACACTGGTGGCAGCTCCCTTAAAAGTGAAGCAGTTCTCTGGAAGACACATTTAAAAACAGCAAGGTGCACCAGACTAAGTGTAGCAGATCAAGTAAACATGGATTTATTTAAAACATTCAGCCAAATGGCTACTCACATAATAGTGGAATATAATAAGCATGTATATAACGCCAGAAGTCCGTGGTCACTCAGGGAGTCCAAGGCTGTGCCACAGCGGGCTTCCGTGGTGTTGCGGCAGGATGGAGGGAAGGGCCAGCCAGGGCTCTGTGTCACGGTGGGGGAACCAGCATGGAATGCACTCAGGATACTCCGAAACAGGAAGTGACGTGTCAGGTGACGGATTTTAAAGCTTCCGCTTTTTCCCCAGATCTGATTGGCTATTGAGACTGTTGGTCTTAAATAGGCTCATCCAGGATCGTGCTGGCGTATATGGCTGGATTTGAAGAGACCAATATGTGCAAATAGTATAAGGAACTATATAGCCCACAGTATAGATGAGGGTAACAGAAACCGAAACACTGCACCTTGCTGTTTTTACAAAAAATACTTATAATCTATTTTGTTTCAAAGACAAGGCTTTTGTCTATCAAAAGACATTTTGTAAATATGGACATAAAAAAGTGGTGTGGGGAAAAGCCATTTAGGTAATAGATAGTGGAAGTAAAATGTCACATGACTACATGTTGTTTCATTATCAGCTTATCATTCAGCTTATCATTCTTTTTTTCTAATGCAAAAATCAGCAATATACCAACATTTATAGGTAGTGTTATAGGCATTATATGATGTTGATCTTCCTGGTTGCCAAAGTCCTTAAACCTTGTTAGTTCATTATGCAAATACTAAATATCAAAACAAATGTTCTTACTCTGCCACTTCGGCCAGGCTCCTCTCATACAACAAAGAACCTTCAAGCAGACGTCCAGTAAACGGCAACAAAACACCACACCAATGGTGAAGTCCAAAATGATTATGTATTGAATAATCAACATAATAAGAAATACAAAGTTCAAAAACTCTCCCTTTATCAAGACGTATATGCTTTGTAACTTCAGATATGCCTGGAGACAGAAATGTTTGAAAATGTTTATCTTGAAGAAACAAAGAAAAATGTATGCAGACTCAAAAATCTTTGTTCATTTTTAAAATTAGGTGAATTTGCACAGCATCTGCCAGCACCAGTCCAGTCTTTTTTTAAAAAACAATTTACTTAGCTGGCCAGAACTAGTTCTTGAGGGGATCTTTTGCACATATTCACAGCTCTGACTGTGAAGAAGCCTTTTTGTTTGTGGAGGTTAAATCTCTTTCTCTACACCAATGGTGAAGTCCTTGTAAGAGAGTGAATAACTCAACATCAAGTTCACTATATGGACCACTTATGTATTTATACATGGTGATCATTTCCCTCTTTAATCGCCTCTTCTAAAGAGAGAATGTGTTCAGTTCAGCTAACCTTTCCTCATAGCTGAGCTCCTTATGTTGTCTGTGTCACCACTGGGGAGATTCATCTTCTCTATTTGTCCAAGTGACCATTATCACTGGGACAGAAAGTGATGGAAAATCCAACAACAAGTTTTCCAATGGGGACACTTGTTCCATTGACAACTGCTTTTAGAGGGAATCTCCCTCTTTGTGTCTATAGTATATAGGAAGTAAGGTAAATCTATCCAAAATAACACAAATGGAAAAAAACTCTGCTTTTAACCATTATTTACTCCAAAATAATAATAATAAAAATGCTTTTGTTTAGAGATACTTTAAACACAGCTGTATTTTTTGCTTGTCCATAAAAGAGGTTCATTGATATGTTTCACCTGGTGCATAAAATTGCTCTTTAATTTTCTAGTGAAAGAAAAACAAGAATGAAAGACTTTTGACACTTTTTATATTTTTAGGAGCAATTTATTCTGGTGCCAGGATCCTCACAGGGACAGCTTGCTATCAATGCAAAGGCTTTCTGACCAAGCGACCATACAGCAGTTAGAATAGATATTACTGGTATGAATAGGATATTTGAAAAGTAGGTACGGCACTGCTTTAAACAATACATCCCTTTTAAAAAATGTGTAAAGAAAGCCAATATTTAAACCCATGCAAAATATTCCATGTTATATATTTAAATAGAAACAGTGTACCATAATAAATATACAGTGACTCCAAATAGGAGTAATTGGTGCAAATAGCATATAAAGATACCAGTGCTCCAAATTATTAATCCTTATGTGATTAAAAGTGACAAAGGATTAAGAGACCTTAATACAGTGTTCCCGAAATCATGTGTCCACACTATAAGTTCTTGGTATAGTTCTGTTGTCAAAATACTTGTTCTTAGTGTTGCAACAAGAAGAATTATACAAAACCATGTGGTGTGCCCGGTGTCTCCACATGTGCTCCGCTTCTTATTGCTTCACTCACCAGAAATCTCTCCCCTCAAAGGGGTAGCCAGCATTTACAGCACCTGGCTGTATATGGATGTCCAGGACCAACCCAAGGGTGTCTCTCCTTATCCTTACTTCCACTGCCCCAGCAGTCTCACACATGAAAATATCAAAAACAAGCTCAATAGCATAATACTGTAAACCACAATTTATTAAAATAGGTAGTATTGCACTTACAGTTGGTTAAACGCCAAACAGCATAAAAAAAACAGGAAGTCCGGAATGCGGTGCACTCCACGGACCCAAAACCAGAACTGATGCAATGAGGCTGTAGCTCCGCCCATGGCTATGTTTTTGGGTTAAGTTAGTGTTTTAGTAAAGGTAGTGGAAAAAGTCTAAAATATTTAGTGAGTTTGGAGAATTAAACAGCAAGGTCTTTTGTATTGATAGAACTTGTTCTTTCCGAGAAGCAACACTGTAATTAGAAATAGTCCATTTCTCAGACTTTAACAGGAATGGTAATATATTTGGTTAAAACTATTTTTTTCCAAATATTGCAGCTTTAACCACTTGCCTCCTGCCCACCGTCAAATGACGGAGGGGTGGTGCGGCTCTCATTCTGGGCGCATGTGATATGACGTGGCTCATTCAAACATGCATGAGATCGGTGGCGGCCTGTCCCCGGGACACGGCTCGTAACCAATGGGGGTGAACAGTCAATGGGCACGGCTGTTTACCACATGATTGGCAGTGATGAGGTCACGGCTGATCACTGATGGTACTTCTCCCATGCACACGGTGCATTCTAGCTGTGCGTGCATGTCGTAGCGGCGTGTTCCCAGGAACACTCCTCGTCACCAACAGTGGTTTACAGCCATTGGCGGGCGGCTGTTTACCATGTAATCAGTTGTGATCCATTCACAGCCGATCACAAATGTAATTACAGAGCTTCTCTCCTCACACAATGTCTCCAGTGCGAGTTGAGAAGAGCCAGGAGCAGTGAGTTACTGATCTGTGTATTGTACTGACTGTACAAGCACAACACCTGTCACAACACCCTATGCCCATCCATTGCACCTGTAACCCAACAGTCACCACATCTGCCCCCATAAAGTTCACCTTTCATCAGAGACTGCCATCAGTGACCTTTGGTGCACCCATCACCCATCAGTGACCATGGCCTGTCACCTGTCACCCATAAGTGTCCGTGGCCTGTCACCCCTCATCAGTGAACACCACCAGTCACTCATCAGTGACTGTGGCTCATCACCTGTCACCCATCTATGACCACCACCAGTCACCCATCAGTGACCACCGCCAGTCAGCCGTCACCCATCAGTGACCATCGCCAATCACTCATCAGTGACTGTCATTACCTACCAGTGAACGTCATCTGCCACCCATCGCACAGCCCATCAGTGAACATTGCCTGCCACCCGTCAGACAGACCATCAGTGGTCATCACCTGCCACCCATCACACAGCCCATCAGTAACCATCACCTGCCACCCGTCGCACAGCCATATCCGAAAGTACATACCAGTGAAGAGGCATTCCAGATCCTCTCCATGACTGATGAGAGTAGCGGGGAGCTCTCAGCAGAATCCAATGCCAATTCTGATTCCGAATCAAATTCGGCATTTGAACCAATTGACCAAAGCGGATCAGAAATTGAATCGGAGAAAGAATGGGTCCCTCCTAAAAGGGCACGGCCCTCTGGAAACCAGACAGCTGCCAGCAACCTTGATCACATTCCCAGTCCCAGTACCAGTACTGCCCTCAGTGATAGGCCCCGAGAACAAATTCCCAGGCCCAGTACCAGCGGTGTCACCAGTCATAGGCATCGGGAACAAAAGCTCAGTACCAGCGCTGACACATCACGCCCAAGTACCAGCACTGGAGTGTCACATCCCTCAAGAGCCAGGGCTGCTACATACCTCCCAGATGCTCTTGCCAACCCAACACGGCTGCCTTCCAGCTCGGGAGCAGCAAGTATTCCCCCTTTCACTGAACAGCCAGGTGTGCAGGTCAATACCCAAAATTTCACAGAAATTGATTGTTTTTATCTTTTTTTGCCCGACAATGTGCTGCAATTTATCGTGGACCAGACCAATTTATATGCCCACCAATATATTTACAACCCCCAATCATCATATGCCCGTCCGTTTGAGTAGAGAGATTTGACGTTGGAAGAGTTTAAATTGTTTATGGGCCTCACCATAAACATGGGGCTTACAAAAAATATTAAAGACATGTCTAATGGTCCACCAACCCCATCCACCACATGCACGTTTATTGTCCTGTAATGGATGTAATCTTTTAGCGACAACACCAGTGCCCTCCCTGAAATCATCCAAATTACGATAGATTAAATAAAATTCGCCCACTGATACATTTCTTTTCCCAACGATTTGCAGAACTCTATGTCCCCGAGCAGCATATATGTGTGGATGAGTTCCTGGTACCCTTTTCAGGCTGGCTAAGAATATATTCCTAGCAAATGGGCCAGATACGGAGTTAAATGTTATAAACTTTATGAGAGAGTCACGGGATATCTGTATGCATTCCGAATATACAAAGGAAGAGATTCCCAGCTCCAGCCCCCTGAGTGCCCATCCTACATAGTCACATCTGCAAAAATTTATGGGACCTGGCCTACCTACTGCTGAACAAAGGTTATCACATATACCTTGATCATTTTTACACCAGCTTGCCCCTTTTCAAACACCTATATGTTGCTATGGGCAGCACAGTGGTGTAGTGGTTAGCACTTTCACCTAGCAGCAAAAGGGTCGCTGGTTCGATTCCCAACCATGACCCAAACTGCCTAAGAGTTTACATGTTCTCCCTGTGCCTACAT
Organism: Glandirana rugosa; assembly: GCA_018402905.1. Classification (NCBI taxonomy): domain Eukaryota; kingdom Metazoa; phylum Chordata; class Amphibia; order Anura; family Ranidae; genus Glandirana; species Glandirana rugosa. Next base: position 8,454 of record BLSH010167290.1, on the reverse strand, counting down.
GGGTTTATTCTGGGTACTCCGGTTTCCTCTCACGCTCCAAAGACATGCTGCTAGGTTAATTGGCTCCTGTCTAAATTGGCCCTAGTATGGGCATGAATGTGAGTTAGGGACCTTAGATTGTAAGCTCCTTAAGGGTAGGGACTAATGTGAATGTACAATGTGCTATATATGTAAAGTGCCGAGTAAATTGATGGAGCTATATATAAGTACCTGAAATAAAATAAATAAAACCCTGGCCTGTGGAACCTCCAGAAAGAATAGAAAGGGCTTCCCACAATCCATTGTAAACAAAAAACTGTGAAGGGGAAGAGCAACTTTGAGATGCAAAGAAGTGCTTGCCTTGAGGTGGAAGGATTACAGAAATGTGCACATGATGTCCACCATCCATGAGGACACAACAGTTCAAAGAAGAAGAGGCCCCATTGAAAAGCCAACATGTGTCCAAGATTACAATCTCTACATGGGGGGTGGATTTCAACGACCAGATGATTCAGCCCTATTTGGCAATAAGGAGGTCCTGTTTCTGGTACAAGAAAGTAGCAATTTATCTCATCCATTTGGCCATTTATAACGCATAGATAATCTTCACCAAATCCACGGAAAGCCCCACCCCTTCCTAAAATTCATCAAAGAAGATGTCACGTCCCTCATCTATCAACAAAGCCCCCCCAGAAAGCCTTCATCTGATGCGGTTAGCCGACTTCATGATCGCCACTTCCTGGACAACATTCCACCATCTGAAGCAGGCTGAAGACACCAAAAAAGATGCTGCTTATGCAGTAAAAAATGATTTTCTAAGGGATACCAGCTACCATTGTCCCCAGTGTCCCTCCCAACCCAGCCTTTGCATTAGTGAATGCTTCAAACTTTACCAAACATCCCTAAAATATTAGCCCATACATTTCCCCATTTTCATCATCTGTGCTGACCATTTTCCATGCTTCCTCAAATAATCATGCCACTTCCTACCACGTGAACAGACCCTGGCCTGTTTTTCAACTATGCCTCTGCCTATTGTTTGGACTGCTTCCCTGTTAACTGACCCTGGCCTGTTTTAACAACTACACTTCCTCCCACCGTTTGGACTACTTGCACGTGAACTGACCCTGGCCTGTTTAATCAACTACGTTTCTGCCCACCGTTTAGACTGCTTGCAACGTGAACTGACCCTGACCTGTTTTATCAACTATGCTTCTGCCTACCGTTTGGACTGCTTGCACATGAACTGACCCTGGCCTGTTTTATCGACTATGCTTTTACCTACCACTTGGACTGATCTGTTGCCTTGCTAACGTAGTACACATGGATCTCACATATGTGAGGGGCACCAGAATTGTTTTTCTGGATGAAGAAAACACATTTTTTTGGTTTCATCATTTCCGGATTAGGGTCTGGTGTCCGGAAGCTTCAAAGAGATTTGGTGGGAGAAGCCTTTACCCCTGTGCCCCTGTGCACAGGTCTTACCTGACTGAGGCCCTCAGCCTGCTGATGACTTACTGCCATCATGCCTCTGCCTGCCACATGAACTGACCACACCTCTGTCTGTTACCTGGAATATGGAAGTAATTAGCTGTAGTGAGAGGCAGTATGTTTATGAAGGGCTGGAGAGCTGTACAATGAGTGACTGCAGGTAACAGTGTACCAGGACCAATATTATGGCTGTGCTGGCTGTCTCTGCCTGGACAATTCCTATGGACAAATGCTTTGGCTGTGCTGACATTGTACTGACTATAGACCAAATTCTTGCCTGCTGCCTGGATAATTACTATTGCTGTCGCTAAGCACATCCCTGCCTGCTGCCTGGACCAATGCTCTCTACTGTGGACACTACTAAAACCACAGGTAATACTTTTTTTACCCTTTCCTGAATAGAATTTATTTTGGAGTGTGATTATTGGTATGTACATGCTATGTGTTAGAAATATGAAGGGCCTTCAAAAAATTATAGGTTGTTAGGAAATTATATGTGTAATTTATGTTCCTAGGTGCTACTTGGATTTTGGGTCTCTGTATGCGGTCAGGCTGCATAAAAGTCTCACACATGTGGTATTGCCATACTCAGAAGGAGTAGAAGAATGTATTTTGGGGTGTCATGTTTGCAATGTACATGCTATGTGTTGGAAATATCTTATAAATTGACAATTTTGTGTAAAAAAAAAATGCATTTTCATTTTTTTACACATATTCCAAAAACTTCTGGAAAAAAATTACATGTTCAAAAGACTCATTATGCCTTATAGATTATACATTGGGTGTTTGCTTTCCAAAATGGGGTAATTTTATGGGCAATTAAATTATCCTGATGCTCCAGGGCCTTCAACAGTGTAATAGGTGGTTGAGAAATGAGATGTGTAATTTATGCTCGTAGAACACCTGAAGGTGCTCCTTCAATGTTGGGCCTCTGTATGTGGCCATGCTGTGTAAAACTCTCACACATGTGGTATTGCCATACTCAGGAGAAGTAGCAGAATGTATTTAGGGGTGTCATTTTTGCTAAGTACATGCTATGTGTTGGAAATATCTTATAAATGGACAACTTTGTGTAAAAAATTAGTTTTCATTTTTTCCCACATTTTCCAAAAAATTCAGGAAAACAATGAACCATTCAAAATACTCATTATGCCTGATAGATTATACATTGGGGTGTTTGTGGTAATTTTGTGGGCAATTCTATTGTCCTGGTGCTCCAGGGCCTTCAAAATTGTGATAGGTTGTCATGACATTAAAAGTGTAATTTATATCCCTAGAACACCTGATGGTGCTCCCTGCACATTGGGCCTCTGTAAGTAGCTAGGTTGTGAAAAAGTCTCACACATGTGGGATTGCCATACTCAGGAGGAGTAGCAGAATGTGTTTTGGGGTGTAGTTGCAAGTATGCATATGCCATGTGAGATAAATAACCCGTTAATTTGATAATTTTGTGAAAAAAAATAAATAATCTTCATTTTGCAAAGAATTGTGGGAAAAAATGACAAAACTCATCATGCCTCTTACTAAATACCTTGGCATGTCTACTTTCTAAAAAGGGGTCATATGGGGGGTATTTATACTTTCTTTACTTGTTAGTGTCTCAAGAATTTAGACAGGCCTTCAATATATCAGGTGTAATCAATTTTAAATGCTTGGCACCATAGCTTGTAGACTCTATAACTTACACAAGGACCAAATAATATACACTGATGTGGGTTATTTTTACCAAAGATATATAGCAGTATAAATGTTGGTCAAAACGTGTGAAGAAAAATTATTACTTTGCAAAAGACAAAGAAAAAGGGATTTTTTCACAAAATTGTTGGTCTTTTTTTATTTATAGCACAAACAATAAAAAACCCACTAGTGATTAAATACCACCAAAAGAAAGCTCTATTTGTGTGAAAAAAGAACGCAGAATGTACAGTGTTGTATGACTGAGTAATTGTCATTCAAAATGTGAGAGAGCTGAAAGCTAAAAAATGGCCTAGGGGGTTTAAGTGCCCAGTATTGAGGTAGTTAAAGGAGAAGATCACCTTTGGCAGCATGTTACATGTTACACCCATATTTAGGGTGTAATGTGTAACATACTCAGCACATGTTCTCATTACCCCCTGTGACAGTGGGCGGGGGGTTCCTCTCCCTGCACACACTGTCACTTTTCAAAACTGGCCCATACGGTGGATTTGCGTCATTTTGCATCCTGCTGAAACTAATTTAAATAATAAGTCATAAAAGGATATAAACAGGTAACAGCTCCCAACCAGGTCAGCCAAACATGTATTGGCTTATATCCTATCTTTATTTGTAAATGTTGTTCTTTGAAAGACAACTCACCAATGAATGTTCCGCTTTACCTATAAGTATGGCTACCCTGGTTGGGAGCTGTTATCTGTTTATGTACTGCTGAAACAGCAAAGTTTTGGATTTTCAATCACTTTCTATCCTGGTGAGAAATAGAGAGGGTGAATCTCCCTACTATACCAGAGCATTAAAGAACATTCTGACTGAAGAAGGCACTGACTGTTCCCTACTTTATCCAAAACTAAGCCAAAAAAAATGTGTTGGTTATAGTTAGAATGTAAGACTTATGGTCTTCTTGTCAATTTGTGGTGCCATTGTTTTCTCAGCCAATGGTTTGAGAAACTGATGATCTCTGGAAGGTTCCCACCAGATTTTTTGTAAATGCATCCAAATGTTAAGAGACCTTTTCAAACAGACTTGGAATATGCAAGAAGATTAGAGTTGAGCGGACACCTGGATGTTCAGGTTCGGGTTTTCGTGGAAAAGTTTGGGTTCGGGATCGGTCCAAACTTGACCCCGAACCCAGAACCCCATTGAAATCAATGGGGACCCGAACTTTTGGGCACAAAAATGGCTGTAAAAAAGTCCAGGAAAGTGCTAGAGGGCTGCAAAAGGAAGAAAAGTGGGGGTAAGAGTAGGACAAGTGCCCTACAAAGAAATGGGGATGGGAAATAACAATAATCTGTTCCTTACAGCAACAGCAGGAACCTGCCCCTATAGAACTAGGAGATGATTTTAGAAGAATAATCTGTCCCTTACAGCAACAGTAGGAACCTGACTCTATAGAACTAGGAGATGATTATAGAACAATAATCTGTCCCTTACATCAACAACAGGAACCTCTCCCAATAGCAGTTTGATATGATTTTAGAACAATAATCTGTCCCTTACAGCACCAGCAAGAACCTCTCCCTATAGCAGTTTGATATGATTTTAGAACAAAATCTGTCCCTTACAACACCAGCAAGAGCCTCTCCCTATAGCAGTTTGATATGATTTTAGAACAATAATCTGTCCCTTACAACACCAGCAGGAACCTCTCCCTATAGCAGTTTGATATGATTTTAGAACAATAATCTGTCCCTTACAGCACCAGCAGGAACCTGACCCTATAGCAGTAGGAGATGATTTTAGAACAATAATCTGTCCCTTACAGCAACAGCAGGAACCTGACCCTATAGCAGTAGGAGACTATTTTAGAACAATAATCTGTCCCTTACAGCTACAGCAGGAACCTGACTCTATAGAACGAGGAGATGATTTTAGAACAATAATCTGTCCCTTACAGCAACAGCAGGAACCTGACCCTATAGGAGTAGGCGATGATTTTAGAACAATAATCTGTCCCTTACAGCACCAGCAGGAACCTCTCCCTTTAGAACTAGGAGATGATTATATAACAATAATCTGTTCCTTACAGCAACAACAGGAACCTCTCCCTATAGCAGTTTGATATGATTTTAGAACAATAATCTGTCCCTTACAGCACCAGTAAGGAACCTCACCCTATAGCAGTTTGATATGATTTTAGAACAATAATCTGCCCCTTACAACACCAGCAGGGACCTCTCCCTATAGCAGTTTGATATGATTTTAGAACAATAATCTGTGCCTTACAGCACCAGCAGGAACCTGACCCTATAGCAGTAGGAGAAGATTTTAGAACAATAATCTGTCCCTTACAGCACCAGCAGGAACCTGACCCTATAGCAGTAGGAGACGATTTTAGAACAATAATCTGTTCCTTACAGCAACAACAGGAGCCTGACCCTATAGCAGTAGGAGATGATTTTAGAACAATAATCTGTCCCTTACAGCAACAGCCGGAACCTGACTCTATAGCAGTAGCAGACGATTTTAGAACAATAATCTGTCCCTTACAGCAACAGCAGGAACCTGACCCTATAGAACTAGGAGATGATTTTAGATCAATAATCTGTCCCTTACAGCAACAGTGGGAACCTGACCCTATAGAACTAGGAGATGATTTTAGAACAATAATCTGTCCCTCTAAGTAGTCTAACTAGTCCAGTCAGATTGTTCTGTAATGCAGGATGAGATGTTATTAGATCTGCAATCTGTCCCTAAAAGCAGTAGTAGTAGTAATCTCTACCTAGTCCACAATTAGATCGTTCTGTAATGCAGGATGAAATGTTATTAGATCTGCAATCTGTCCCTCACAGCACCAGCAGCATCCTCTCCTTACACTAGCCTGAGAGCATATGACATGCAGCACTACGTGACTCCAGCTCATACAGAGGCTGGGTCACATGATACACTGGCCAATCACAGCCATGCCATTAGTAGGCATGGCTGTGATGGCTTCTAAGGGCAAACCAGTGAAACGCTTGTTGATTGGCTGTCCTGCAGCTATTCAACAAGCGGGAAAATAATACCAGAACCCAGAACCCGAACCCAAACTTTTTTCAATTCAGTTCGGGTTTGGGTTCGGGTCCCGAACACCGCAAAGTTCGGTACGAACCCGAACTTTACAGTTTGGGTTCGCTCAACCCTTTTGTGGTCAGTCAGGTAATATTCCTAAAGTGTAATTGAATTAAAAACAAAGAAATACAAGGGTTAATATAAACATTATACTCCATACTTTGGACAGAACTATTGTGGTAATTTATGGTTTCAAAGCTATATATCTCAGATAATTCTCCATTAACATTTCATTTCCTGCAATAAAGGAAGTGATTACAAGTTCTGTTCAGCTTTACCTTGTTTTCATATCATGTCTGAAAGTTGTCTTTTACCTATGGAAAAGCGATTATTTCTTTAATTATCTGTACTTTTGGTCTCATTAAAAAATCGGACCATTGTTTAATGACATTCTGATTTTCACAAAAAACATTAGGGATGAAGAACATCTTTATTATAATAAAGGGTTTTCATATCCACAGGTCATCAGGGAAACATATTCATTTTGCTTATTTTGTAGTACACCGAGAAAAACATGCAGGTCAATGATGGTATGTACTGAACATTAGAAGAGTAACTCACCTGTTAAATTAAAACAAGCAACTAATGTTTGCATTCTGTAATATTGAAGATGTTTAGATTATATAAGTACAGATTTAGTAGCATCAAGTTAACCTTGTTGCTTACTGCAGGTTACTGCACATTTGCACATTCACACTAATTATTTACAGATTTGTTAGTCCTCTGGGTTTTGTTGAAAGTAGAATTGTTTCTAAGGGTTTTTGAAATGCTCATGTTTGGGCAGATTATTAGTTTTAGATTAACTGGAATTTTCAAACTGCAATTACAAACAGGAGCAGGGATGTAATGGAAGCACTGAATGGGTTTATTGGAGTTAGTGAATAGCCTAACTCGAAGGGATCATATTCTAGACCTAGTGGTGATAGTAAGGTGAGAGAAAATTTGGGTTCTAGTGATCACCGGTGTCTTTGATTTACATAGTTATATAGTTAGCCAGGTTGAAAAAAGCCTAGTGTTGAGCGAACCCGGACTGTAACGTTTGGGTCCGTACCGAACTTTCGCGTGTCCGGGGCACGGACCCAGACATTTCAAAAATCGTTCGGGTTCGGTCCGGGGTTCTGCTATTTTACTTCACGTGTTGAGAAGCTGCAGGGCAGCCAATCAACAAGCGTTTCACTGGTTTGCCCTTAGAAGCCATCACAGCCATGCCTACTAATGGCATGGCTGTGATTGGCCAGTGCATCATTTGACCCAGCCTCTTTATAAGCTGGAGTCACGTAGCGCTGCAGTCACATGCTCTTGGGTTAGTGTAGGGAAAGGAAGCTGACAGTGTGAGGGAGAGAATAGAGACATTTTAAGATCTGATCCTGCATCCTGAGATAGATTACTTTACTACTGCTATGCTGTAGCTCTGAGGACAGATAGCAGAAATTAGAGATTTCACATACCGCTGCTTTGAGTTGCAGATCAAACTCTGCATAAAACAACGATCGCTACGATCGTGCTCAACGATCAGATTGTTGGACTAATTTGAGATTTCAAATACCGCTGCTTTGAGTTGCAGATCAAACTCTGCATAAAACAACAATCTTAGTAGTATTGATATACCACTCAAACGTAGGAAAAAGGAAAAAAGTAACAAGAAAGTGAGTTCATCCCAGTGCAAGTGACATGTAAATCCTGGCTGTTAAGAAGGTCCAACAACATCCAGCCCAAGAGTAAATAACTGTATAGGGTTCCACGTTGTGATAAAAGATGATTAAATTAGCCACTACCATGTCTGTGCACACCTCAAGTGCTCCGGGGGGGGAGGAATGTATGGTAATGCCCTTACCAGACCAGGTGGACACACTATCTCTAGTATGTCTTAAAAGCAGGCAGAAATCACCCTCTGCGAGGTTACTTGATGAGACTGCTCCTCCTCTCTGTATGCATGACAGTAAGCAGAGCTGACAGCTCACATGGACATCCCGTCTCCACCATGCCTCTCCTCCATAGCCGGCACACTACAGCAGCACAGCCTGTAATAAGCAATGAGAGCGCCCGCTGTGACCACCATACAAGTGATAAACACCCTGGGGTCACCGCACCGCACTGCCCTCCTCATCCGCACTGCCCTCCTCATGCTCTCCTAGTTCTAAAGGGCGAGTTTCCAGGTGTTGCTTAGAGGGACAGATTCTTGTTCCAAAATCATTGCCTACTCCTATAGGGCCAGCTGTTGCTGTAAGTGACACATTA
>BLSH010167281.1:3992-28924 GCA_018402905.1 Glandirana rugosa | reverse complement strand
TTATACACATCTTGACAGCTTATTGTTTAAAAATCATTGCCTACTCCTATAGGGCCAGGTTCCAGCTGTTCCTGTAAGTGACAGATTATTGTTCAAAAATCATCACCTAGTTCTAAAGGGAAATGTTCCAGCTGTCGCTGTAAGGGACAGATTATTGTTCAAAAATCATTGCCTACTCCTATAGGGCCAGGTTCCAGCTGTTGCTGTAAGGGACAGATTATTGTTCAAAAATCATTGCCTACTCCTATAGGGCCAGGTTCCAGCTGTTGCTGTAAAGGACAGGTTATTGTTCAAAAATCATCTCCTAGTTCTAAAGGGAGAGGTTCCAGCTGTTGCTGTAAGTGACAGATTATTGTTCAAAAATCATTGCCTACTCCTATAGAGCACGTTCCAGCTGTTGCTGTAAGGGACACATTATTGTTCAAAAATCATTGCCTACTCCTATAGTGCCAAGTTCCAGCTGTTGCTGTAAGGGACAGATTATGGTTCAAAAATCATCTCCTAGTTCTAAAGGGAGAGGTTCCAGCTGTTGCTGTAAGTGACATATTATTCTTCTATAATTACCTCCTAGTTCTAAAGGGAGAGATTCCAGCTGTTGCTGTAAGGGACAGATTATTGTTCAAAAATCATTGCCTACTCCTATAGGGCCAGGTTCCAGATGTTGCTGTAAAGGACAGATTATTGTTCAAAAATCATCTCCTAGTTCTAAAGGGAGAGGTTCCAGCTGTTGCTGTAAGTGACAGATTATTGTTCAAAAATCATTGTCTACTCCTATAGAGCATGTTCCAGCTGTTGCTGTAAGGGACACATTATTGTTCAAAAATCATTGCCTACTCCTATAGGGCCAGGTTCCAGCTGTTGCTGTAAGGGACAGATTATTGTTCAAAAATCATCTCCTAGTTCTAAACAGAGAGGTTCCAGCTGTTGCTGTAAGTGACAGCTTATTGTTTAAAAATCATTGCCTACTCCTATAGGGCCAGGTTCCAGCTGTTGCTGTAAGTGACAGATTATTGTTCAAAAATCATCACCTAGTTCTAAAGGGAAATGTTCCAGCTGTTGCTGTAAGGGACAGATTATTGTTCAAAAATCATTGTCTACTCCTATAGGGCCAGGTTCCAGCTGTTGCTGTAAGGGACACATTATTGTTCAAAAATCATTTCCTACTTCTATAGTGCCAGGTTCCAGCTGTTGCTGTAAGGGACAGATTATTGTTCAAAAATCATCTCCTAGTTCTAAAGGGAGAGGTTGCAGCTGTTGCTGTAAGTGACAGATTATTGTTCTATAATCACCTCCTAGTTCTAAAGGGAGAGGTTCCAGCTGTTTCTGTAAGGGACAGATTATTGTTCAAAAATAATTGCCTACTCCTATAGGGCCAGGTTCCAGCTGTTGCTGTAAAGGACATATTATTGTTCAAAAATCATGGCCTACTCCTATAGGGCCAGGTTCCAGCTGTTGCTGTAAAGGACAGATTATTGTTCAAAAATCATCTCCTAGTTCTAAAGGGAGTGGTTCCAGCTGTTTCTGTAAGTAACAGATTATTGTTCAAAAATCATTGCCTACTCCTATAGAGCAGGTTCCAGCTGTTGCTGTAAGTGACACATTATTGTTCAAAAATCATTGCCTACTCCTATAGGGCCAGGTTCCAGCTGTTGCTGTAAGGGACAGATTATTGTTCAAAAATCATCTCCTAGTTCTAAAGGGAGAGGTTCCAGCTATTGCTGTACGTGACAGATTATTGTTTAAAAATCATTGCCTACTCCTATAGGGCCAGGTTCCAGCTGTTCCTGTAAGTGACAGATTATTGTTCAAAAATCATCACCTAGTTCTAAAGGGAAATGTTCCAGCTGTCGCTGTAAGGGACAGATTATTGTTCAAAAATCATCGCCTACTCCTATAGGGCCAGGTTCCAGCTGTTGCTGTAAGGGACAGATTATTGTTCAAAAATCATGGCCTACTCCTATAGGGCCAGGTTCCAGCTGTTGCTGCAAGGGACAGATTATTGTTCAAAAATCATCTCCTAGTTCTAAAGGGAGAAGTTCCTGCTGTTTGTGTGAGCGGTGCATTTCTTGCACCAAAATAAAAAGTGCGTCTACCTTGGTGTTTTCCAAAAAAAAAAAAAAGGTATTAATTGGTATTAATAAATACTTAAATAGGGCTACATAGTACATTTGCGGTCAAAAAAAGGAGAGCATCAAATAAGGGATGTGGTCATGGTGCTGCTGGTGATGCTGGTCGTGTTGGTGAAGCTCCTGTTGGAACACAACCTTCATCGGTATATGGTAGGCCCGAATGCTGCTCAACGATTGGTGAGGCCAGAACAAGTACAGGCGATAGTAGATTGGGTGGCTGACAATGCCTCCAGTTTCTTCACATTGTCTCCCTCCCGGTCCCTTGATGAAAGCTCAGAGTTGGCACCTGTACCCCATGGACATCTGTCTTTCACCTCAGCCCTTTGCAAATTAGCCAAGCAGTCTGAGCCCCAAGTCATGCAAGAGACTCTTATGCTTTTTGATGACTCTCCTGGTGTGCTTTCCGTGGGCCATCCAGATAGCGCTGCCACAGAAGTGGAAGACATTGAGTGCACCAATGCCCAACCAGTGTGCAGACTGACAAGGAGGGCAGTGGTGAAGGGTGGGTGGAAGATGATGGGGAGGAGGATGATGAGGTCCTAGACCCCACATGGACTGAGGGTCATGCGAGTGACGTGTGCAGTTTGGAGGAAGAGGTGGTGGTCGCACAGTGGCACCAGCACAGCAAAAGAGGAAGCAGGTTGCAAAAGCGGAGCGAGCGTCCCCTAGACAGTATGCCTGCTACTGCCCACCGCACCCAGGGACATAGCACACCAAAGGCAGCTCAAAGGCATTCCCCCGTGTGGCAGTTCTTCAGACAATGTGCTGACGACAAGACATGAGTGGTTTGCAAGCTGTGCAATGATAGCCTGAGCCGGGGCATAAATGTTCTAAACCTGACCACAACCTGCATGATCAGGCATCTAAATTCAAGGCACAAGCTGCATTGGAATAATTACCTCAAAATCCAAGAAAGGTCTCGGCCTCCTCCTGCTTCCTCTTCTGCTGCTGCCTCGGCCTCTTCCTCCACCTCTACCGTGACAGTGTCACCTGCCACCCAGCAAACAGACTATATGACAGCAATGCTTGAAAAACTAAGAAAAAAGGTGCTAGTAAGAGACCAAAATCGGTTCTGCCTTCCCCTTTACATTATGAATAAGTCTAGGAGCATATCCCCAATAGGGTTTTATGGCAGTAAAAATGAAGAAAAAAATATAATTGTCCAAATAACTTATTGTAAGAATAATTTTAACGATTTATTTGTAACATCAGTTAGCATGAAAAGATTGATATTGCTTTTAAAACAAGAAAGAAAAGCTCTGGTTGTACATCAATGGGACATGTATTACATAAAATCAACTGCAAAAAAAGAGAGGGATAGGGAAAGTTGCCGTACTGTGCAGCCATAAGGCCGCATGTGGTCCCCTACACGTTCAACCCTTGTGACGTATGTCTAGGTCTTCCTCAGGGGGATCATAGGCATAACCCCTTCTAAAAAGATATTAAATATCATTAAGTCAAAAGATACATTTCATATGGCAGTAGATCAACAGTAGAATAACACATTTCCCACACTTACATTGCTGCAATTGATTATTACAAACAGGTCCCAGATATCCAGAGTTTGTTAAAAGAGTAATTCAATAAAAGAGGCTGCAGCGACTTAATACAAGTAGATCTCCACCTATCACATGAGGGACAGCCTCCACCAAAAATTAGAAAACTTGCAAGAGGCCACACTCAGTCCCCTTTTGAAAGAGGAGATTGCGGTTACTGATCCTATAAAAGACAAAAATATTCTAGGGTAGTCTCATTGCACTCTCAAAAGCTTTATATGATTTAAAGGTGGCAAAAGCATGAGTATTGCAGTATTAAAGAAAATATGATACTTTGTATCCAAGAGGCAGGGATGTATCAATTTGTATTTGAATAAAAAAACAAAAAAACAAGTACTTACTAATAATTAGAAGATGGAAATATTAGAAATATTTGCGGTCCCGTTGATGGCACCGGAGCCGATCACTGCAAAAAATACACCACGTAAATGACTCAGGAAAGGATTCCTGACTCTATCCCAAAAAGGGATATGTGGGGGAAAGGGAGATTGTACTGTGGAATTGTCTCAAAAAATAGCTAAAACCGAGGGAGAGCCCCTTACCTGCTGGTGATAGCCTAACATTCTGACCGGAATGAAGAAAAAATCTTCATGCATCCTACCTTACTTTGTGCTGCTCCTTAAATACTCATGTTCTAGATGAATGTACCGCAAAACAGCTGATGTGTGTCAGCTGGCTGCCATTTTGCCATTTTGTGTGGGCTCCTCGGCGTCACGGAAGTTGCCCCGGCATCTGCCGTCACTTCCTGCGGATGTTCGATGGTGTTACATGATTTCCGGCCCGTTTCGCGGCCGCGCATGCGCGCCACTGGGGAGAGCCGTGCGGAAGGGATCCGGGATGCCGCGGGCCTGAATTGATCCAGATGGGGACCCCGATTGGATCGCCAAATGAAGCAGTAGAAGGAGTCACTCTCCACCTTTTCAGGCCGAGAAGTTTCCAAATAGGTGGAACAATACCACAGATGTCTAAGCAAAGCACTTGTAATGTCGGAGCAGCCTCATACATACATATGTCAGATTCTGAAATATACAAAGCAGGAAACTATAAATGAGATTTACATCTACTTTGAGAGAAGTATAAACAAATTAACAATAATTCAAATATATATAACACAAATGTGACAGCAATGCCACCATGTCCGCCACCGTCCCCAAGCATTTCCACACCATGGTCCCATGGAAGCTTACAACTCTCCATCTCCCAAACACTGGAGAGAAAGAGGAAGTACCCCCCCCACCCTCGCCAGATCCCTGGCCCTGAATGCCAGCAATTCAAAATTCCTGGCCTTTGAAATGCTGTTATTCTGTTTGGTGGACATGGGAAGTTTCAAAAACCTGATGGCGGTGCCTGTCCCACAGTACGTGGTTCCCAGCCGCCACTACTTTTCCAGGCGAGCCATCCCTTCCCTGCACAAACAAGTCGGGGACAAGATCAAGTATGCACTGTGCAACACCATCTGAGGCAAGGTCCACATAACCACTGATACCTGGACCAGTAAGCACGGGCAGGGACTCTATATCTCGCTAACTTCACACTGGGCAAATGTAGTGGCAGGTGGGCCTGAGCCGGCTAGCCATTTGGCGCATGTCCTTCCACCACTGAGGATTGCAGGGCATTTCTCTTTGCCTCCTGTTGCCTCCTCCTCCTACTGCGCTTCCTCCTCCTCGACCACCTACTCATCCGCTCAGCGTAACACTTTCACCACCAACATCAGCACATCCAGGAGGAAATGACAGCAGGCTGTTTTAAAACTGATATGTTTGGGGGATAAACCCCACACTGCGCTGGAGCTGTGGATGGGCATTGAACAACAGACCAATGAATGGTTGTTGCCACTGAGCCTCAAGCCCAGCCTGGTGATGTGTGACAATGGGCGAAATCTCGTAGCGGCTCTGGGCACAGCCCGTTTGACGCACATCCGTTGCCTGGCGCATGTGCTGAATTTGGTGGTACAGAATTTTCTAAAAAACTACCCAGATATGTCAGAGCTGCTGCAGAAAGTGCGGGCTATCAGTGCGCACTTTCAGCGTTCTCACCCTTCTGCTGCTTGCCTGTCTTCACTGAACTTCAGCCTTCCCGCTCATCGCCTCATATGCGACGTGCCCACAAGGTGCACCTCCACCTTGAACATGCTGGAGAGACTGTGCGAGCAGCAGCAGGCAATAGTGGAGTTCCAGCTGGGTCAGTCGCACTGCGGCACCACTTCACCACCAACGAGTGGGCCTCCATGCGAGACCTGTGTAGCGTATTGCAGTGTTTTGAGTACTCCACCAACATGGCCAGTGCAGATGACGCTGTTCTCAGCATTACTATCCCACTTCTATGTCTCCTTGAAAAAACACTTCAGGCCATGATGGAAGAGGATGTGGCACAGGAGGATGCGGAGAAGGAGGAGGAAGAGGGGTCAATTCCACGGTTATCAGGCCAGTCATTCGCAAGTGGCTCGGAGGGTGGGTTCCTACACCAGCATAGGCCAGGTCAAAAATATTAAAGCCAGGGCACAGTTCTGGAGGACGAGGAGGACGAGGAAGATCATGAGGAGGAGGAGGAGGAACCGCAGCAGGGTGGCACCCAATGCAGCTCGTGGGCATCACTGGAGCGTGGCTGGGGGGATACGGAGGACACAGATGATATACCTCCCACAGAGGACAGCTTGTCTTTGCCTGTGGGCAGCCTGGCACACATGGCCGACTACATGCTGCAGTGCCTAAGCAACGACAGCCGAGTTGCCCACATTGTAACGTGTGCCGAATTACTGGCTGGCCACCATGCTGAATCCCCGTTACAAGGACAACGTGCCATCCTTAATTCCCTCACTGGAGCATGATCGGAAGGTGCGCGACTACCAGCGCACGCTGGTAGACGCGCTGCTGAGGGCATTCCCAAATGACACCGGGGGCTCAGTGAAAGCACAAGACGAAGGCAGAGGAGGAGGAGGAAGAGGCCGCCAACACAGCTGTGGCACCACCAGCACCTCAGAAGGCAGGGCTGAAATGTGGCAAAGCTTTGTCAGCAGCCCACCACAGCAAACAGCACCACCAGCCGATAGACAACGTCTTAGCAGGAGGCAGCATTTCAGCAACATGGTGGAAGAGTATGTGTGCACACGCCTACATGTAATGACTGATGGGTCTGCCCCATTGAACTTCTGGGTCTCCAAATTGGCCACATGGCCTGAGCTTGCCGTTTATGCCTTGGAGGTGCTGGCCTGCCCTGCAGCCAGTGTATTGTCTGAACGTGTGTTTAGCACGGCAGAGGGCGTTATCACAGACAAGCGCAGTCGCCTGTCCACAGCCAACGTGGACAAGCTAACGTTTATTAAAATTATCCAGGCATGGATCCCACAAGACTTGTCTGTACCTTGTGCAGAATAGACATTTAGACCGGACTCACACAGCCATTCGTATACTTGTTTTTTTGAATATGCCTCAATATTTTGGGGGCTACCCCAATTATAAACAAAAAAACAGTGTTGGCTACCTCCTCCTACTCCTCCACCACCGCCACTTCCACCTACACTGCCACGGTCACGGCCTAGTCAACCTCTAGGCTCCTACTCCACATCCACCCCCTTCCCATTTTTTTAATTTAATTTTAATTTATTTTCCCTACCCCCATTTTTTTGTAGGGCACTTGCCCTACTCTTACCCCCATTTTACTTCCATTTGCAGCCCTCTAGTACTTGCCAGGACTTTGTTACAGCCATTTTTGTGCCGAAAAGTTCGGGTCCCTATTGACTTCAATGGGGTTTGGGATCCGTAATAAAGTTTGGGTCGAGTTCGGTACCGAACCCGGACTTTTTCCCGAAGTTCGGCCGAACCCACCGAACCCGAACATCCAGGGGTTCGATCAACTCTAGAGATGATCTGATGGTGCTTCAGTGAGAGGACGCTCAGCTGTCGGCAGTCTGCGGGGATTTGGGTGAGAGCTTCATCCTGATGCAGTAATGACGGTGTGCTGACTCACTTAGAGCCTATAATTGTTTTGGTTCTAATGTGCACATTTTTTATTTATTTGTAAGTGCAATACAAAGGGGGGTTGTGTGGTTTTTAATAAATACCTAAACTTTATCACACTATCCGGTACCCTTTTTTTTCTATGATCTTCCAACTGTGACTGACGATATCTGATGTTGGATCTCCCACTGATTGATCTATCACTTGTTCGCCTTGCCATGAGAATGCTGAGTGCATATTTCTGGTAAGCTTCCATCTATGTGGCTAGAGGTGATCACTGAGATCTGTTCACAAGGTGAGGTGGATTGAAGAATCTGTGACCAATTTGTATTGCACATTGGAAGGTGTATGGACTTCCAATTGCATCGGATGGACTATTTTATATTTTAATCACTTTCACTGGGTGTTTCTGTGTGCATATAACTTGTAGTCCTTTTAGCGCTGCTTATTACTATCTCTGAGTAATTGTGTGCATATGTTTATTATGATTTTAAAATAGCTACTATTTACAAAATGATTTCATATTTGAGAATTGCCTTAATGTGTAAGGAGATCTCTGGCGCGGTGTGAGGGATTTGTGTTAGTGGGTGTTGGTTAAATCCCATTTTGTGTATATCAGTAAATTATAAGTATTGGAATTTTATATTTTAATCACTTTCACTGGGTGTTTCTGTGTGCATATAACTTGTAGTCCTTTTAGCGTTGCTTATTACTATCTCTGAGTAATTGTGTGCATATGTTTATTATGATTTTAAAATAGCTACTATTTACAAAATGATTTCATATTTGAGAATTGCCTTAATGTGTAAGGAGATCTCTGGCGCGGTGTGAGGGATTTGTGTTAGTGGGTGTTGGTTAAATCCCATTTTGTATATATCAGTAAATTATAAGTATTGGAATTTTGTTTCAAATTTGGCTGTTAGTGAACGTAACAAATACAAATTTATCCAAAGTTATGAATTACCCAAAATAACAAATGCCACATCTAAACAAATTAATAATAATAAATAATAATAATATTAAAAAGCTATTATTATTATTATTATTATTATTAATTTGTTATGTTCCATTCATATAGATGCAGCATTTGTTATTTCGGATAACTCGTAACTTTGGATAAATTCATATTCGTTGTTCGCTAACAGCCAAATTTGAAAGGAAATTCCAATACCTATTATTTACTAGTTAGTAATAGTTATTATTAGTTAGTTAGTTAGTTAGTTAGTTAGTTAGTTAGTTATTATTTCGGATTTGCACATTTTTGGATTTTCATAATTATTTTTGGATTTTCATTCAGATTTTCATATTTTAGAATTTCCGAATTTTCAAATTTCGAATTTCGGGATTTTCAAATTTTCGGATTTCAAATGTCTGAGTTTTCAAATTTCTGATTTTTGAACTTTTGAATTTTTGGGAAAATTTGCGAAACAGGTTTTTCTAAATTTAAATATTTCCGAATTAACAAATTTTTCGAATTTCATGGATAAATGATTTTGAAACTAAACAAATTGCACATATCTAACATTGTTAGGCACACAATTAAACCCTTGGTTACCCCTAGATGTTAAACTCTTCCCAGCCAGTGTCGTTAGTACAGTGACTCTGTATATTATTAGCACTGTATTAATGTTACTGGAGATGTCAGTAGCAGTTAGTCAGTTCCCGCAAAGTGTCAGTGTCAGATTGCCCCCCGCACTGTCCTACTATAAGCTGCTGATTGCCGTCATTATCAATATATAAAAAAATTCTAGTATATATATATATATATATATATATATATATATATATATATATACACCATAGTTTGTAGATGCTATACCTTTTATGCAAACCAATAATAAACCCTTTTTGGGATTTTTTTTACCAATAACATGCAGCAGAATACATTTTGACCTAAATTTATAGAGAAATTAGATTTTTTATTTTTTTTCATTAGATATGTTTTATAGCAGAAAGTAAAAATGATTATTTTTTCAACATTTTAGATATTTTTTTTGTTTATACAGTATAATAAAAAAATAAAAAAAACATTGATGATCCAATGCCACCAAAAAAACTCTATTTGTGTGAAAAAAAATATATACAGTATCTCACAAAAGTGAGTACACCCCTCACATTTTTGTTAATATTTTATTATATCTTTTCATGTGACAGCACTGAAGAAATGACACTTTGCTACAATGTAAAGTAGTGAGTGTACAGCTTGTATAACAGTGTAAATTTGCTGCCCACTCAAAATAACTCAACACACAGCCATTAGTGTCTAAACCGCTGGCAACAAAAGTGAGTACACCCCTAAGTGAAAATGTCCAAATTGCGCCAAAACTGTCAATATTTTGTGTGGCCACCATTATTTTCCAGCACTGCCTCAACCCTCTTGGGCATGGAGTTCAAGAGAGCGTCACAGGTTGCCACTGGAGACCTCTTCCACTCCTCCATTACGACATCATGTTGCTGGTGGATATAAGAGACCTTGCGCTCCTCCACCTTCCATTTGAGGATTCCCCACAGATGCTCAATAGGGATTAGGTCTGGAGATATGCTTGGCCAGTCCGTCACCTTTACCCTCAGCTTCTTTACCAAGGCAGTGGTCATCTTGGAGGTGTGTATGGGGTCATTATCATGTTTGAATACTGCCCTGCGGCCCAGTCTCCAAAGGGAGGGGATCATTCTCTGCTTCAGTATGTCACAGTACATGTTAGCATTCATGGTTCTCTCAATGAACTGTAACTCCTCAGTTCCGGCAGCCCTCATGCAGCCCCAGACCATGACACTCCAGCCCCCATGCTTGACGTTAGGCAAGACACACTTGTCTTTGTACTCCTCACCTGGTTGCCGCCACACATGCTTGACACCATCTGAACCAAATAAGTTTATCTTGGTCTCAGGTTCCAGTAATCCATGTCCTTAGTCTGCTTGTCTTCAGCAAACTGTGGGCTTTCTTGTGCATCATCTTTAGAAGAGGCTTCCTTCTGGGACGACAGCCATGCAGACCAATTTGATGCAGCCTGCGGCATATGGTCTGAGCACTGACAGGCAGACCCCCCACCCCTGTAACCTCTGCAGCAATACTGGCAGCACTCATACATCTATTTCCCAAAGACAACCTCTGGATATGACGTTAAACACATGCACTCAACTTCTTTGGTCAACCATGGTGAGGCCTTTTCTGAGTGGAACCTGTCCTGTTAAACCGCTGTATGGTCTTGGCCACCGTGCTGCAGCTCAGTTTCAGGATGTTGGCAATCTTCTTATAGCGTAGGCCATCTTTATTTAGAGCAACAATTCTTTTTTTCAGATCAGAACAGAGTTCTTTGCCATGAGGTGCCATGTTGAACTTCCAGTGACCAGTATGAGAGAGTGAGAGCAATAACACCAAATTTAACACACCTGCTCCCTATTCACACCTGAGACCTTGTAATACTTAGGAGTCACATGACACCAGGGAGGGAAAATGGCTAATTGGGCCCAATTTGGACATTTTCACTTAGGGGTGTACTCACTTTTGTTGCCAGCGGTTTAGACATTGATGGCTGTGTGTTGAGTTATTTTGAGTGGATGGTAAATTTACACAGTTATACAAGCTCTATAACTGTATCGCTACTTTACATTGTAGCAAAGTGTCATTTCTTCAGTGTAGTCACATGAAAAAGATATAATAAAATATTTACAAAAATGTGAGGGGTGTACTCACTTTTGTGAGATACTGTATATTTGTGTACAGTGTTGCATGACTGCGCACTTGCCAGTAAAAGTAGCACAGTGCCGAATAGCAAACAAATAGATGGGTCATGAAGGGGATAAAATCCTCTTGAGCTCAAGTGCAATACATGGTGATTGTACATTCTAGGGCTATAAATGTTTTAATTCTGATTTATTTACATAAATAACATTATTGATTGATTTCTATAACATTGATTACCATGACCCTGATAATATGTTGCCATGTTTCATACCCCAATATTTATTTTTGTTGAGCTGCACATTTGCTAAATCATGCTGGTTATAGTAGTCCTCCTGCTGGCATCGCTAAGCCTCTCAGTGAACCATGCCTTCAGTCTTGGGATGTGCTTTAAAGCTGGCTCTTTCTCCTCCTTGGGCAGGCTTGACAAAGTGTCCGGAGCCCCTGAAAAATGTTGCCACCCACCCACCACTTACATTGTGCAGGATCTGGTCTGCGTGGAGTGCATTGAGAGCAGCCATGGAGGCCATCGGCAGTCATCCCTCTAGGTGGGTTCACTGCTCTGCTTTGTGGTTTACTAATCCTAGGGTTTCCTTCTGGCCATGCTGCCTGTCCACACCCCCAGTAAGAAAAATAACCAGAATATGTATAGGTGTTCTGGATTTAAAGCAGTGCCCTGATGAACTAGATGTAAATTCACAGTGTGAAACAATACACACAATATAAAACAATGTGAAACAATGTAACAGATAAAGCCTTTGAAAGCTAGATAATGCAGGTAGCCCAGAGTGCTATACAAGACACTACTAATCTAACAATGGAAGTGCTGCTTCAATCCAGCTTGGGTGTGCTGTGTGGCTGTTGGAGACAAAAAGGGAGTTGGGATAGCTCAGCATGACAGGTAGCCTACGGGGCAGGAAATGGACAAACAATCAGGATGCCTTGCCTTGGCCACCAGCAAGTGAGTGGAGGTGGAATGGACACAGGGAAATGCTGTCATTGAGGAGCCAAAGCTGTGGACGCTGTCTTTCATTGCTGGAGAATGCTGGAGCTGGAACAGGAATGTGTTTCAAAGCTACTTTGCCTCTTCTTCTTGAGGCTGAAAGCAAGGTTTCTTTGAAATGTGTTCCTCTTCCAGCTTCAGCATTTTCCAGTGGCAAAAGGTGGCTTTCACACCTGGGCTCTGTGTTTTATCCACAGCTTTGACTTCTCAGTGACTTTGGTTTCCTATCTCCATTCATTCTCCACTTCTTTGCCAGTGGCCAAGGCAAGTCATCCTGGTTGTTTTCCTGCCCCAGAGGCTGCCTGGCTGTCATTTTTTTCCCTTAAATGCATTAAGATTTTCCAGTAAACAAACCATACAATACATCTGAAAAAAGGAGAAAGATTACATAAGTTACAATGTACATAAATACCCCCCTCCTCCTCCCCCCCAGGAAAAAAAAACACAAAATCAAAGGGGGAAAGTAGACTTAGCGAAACACTGAAGAAAAAAAATATAAGAGAGTGATTCTCTTCAAGTGAGTGCCACTATGGGCATAAGCCCTGGCATTGCTGTCCAATTCTCCAATATCCTTTTAAATTTATTACTATCCCCTTTACGTAAGTAAGCCATTTTTTCTCAAAATATTGTACTGTTAACTCTTCTCTGCCATTCCATTAATGATGGGGGCTTAGTGTCGATTCCATTTCCAAAGAATTCCTTTCTGGCTTGGTATAAGCACCTCATAACTGCCAGTCTAGTCCCAATTTCTGGTCTACGTACCCCAATATACACAGCACCGGGTTCAGGCCAAGCTTTAATCCAAAAACTTGATTTATTTTAAATAACGACGATTCCCAGTATCTGTGGAGCTTGGGGCACCTCCAAAGCATGTGAATCAGATCTCCCGTTGCCCTGCCACAATTTATCAAAGGATTTTCAGCTATCATTTCCCCTATCACCCTGTTAACCAAACAGGGCATCTGGTTCCATTGGTCCGTGGAAGCACAGTCAGCCTTTGAAACCCTCAAGAATCTGTTTACGTCTGCACCCATTCTGAAACATCCTGATCCGGTCCTCCCATATGTTCTTGAGGTGGACGCATCAGAGACAGCAGTTGGGGCAGTACTCTCTCAAAGACAAGGCGCTAAAGCTCTGTTGCATCCGGTCGCCTTTTTCTCTCATAAATTATCAGTACCCAAGAGAAATTATGATGTTGGTGACCGAGAATTACTGGCAATCAAAGCTGCATTGGAAGAGTGGCGGTACCTGCTGGAAGGGGCGGCACATCCAATCCTGATCTATACGGATCACAAAAATCTGGAATATTTAAAGACTGCAAAGAGGCTAAAACCACGCCAGGCCAGATGGGCTCTGTTCTTCTCCAGATTCTCATTTCATATAACATACAGGCCGGGATCTAAGAACACGAAGCCAGATGCACTTTCATGTATGTACAATGAGTCTAGGAACCCACCATCTTCCGATACCATTCTGCCCTCCGGAAATTTTTTGCTGCTCCAGGAAGATCTGTTGTCCCGAATCAAGCATACATCAGTGGAATACACTGTTCCATCTGAAAGTGATCTACAACTGCAAGATAGATTGCTGTGGCATGACAACAAGATCTTTGTACCCGAGGAGATGCGCATAGACATTTAACAATTCAGGTAACATAATCCCCCCATACTCCCTGTATATCTCATTTGGTAGCCCGTTGGAGCCTGGTGTTTTGTGATTGCGTTCTTCTAATGCTGCCTTTTGCAGTTCTTCAAAAGTTATTGGAGATTCTAACATTGCCCTATCAGTTTCCATCAGGCGAGGGATGGTTAAATTGTATAGAAAGTCTTTTATTTCATCACCTACCTTGCCCCCTTTAGTACTATATAAATTACAATAATATTTTTTAAAAACATTAATTATTTCTGCTGGGCACTTGGTCACCTCAGGAGTCTCAATAGTCATAGCAGCAGGTATATTCGGACTCTGAGCTCTGGCCAGAAGGGCCAGCATGTGTCCAGCACTCTCTCCTCCCTCATATTGTGCCTGTTTTAGAAAATATCTCCTACTATCCTCTTTCTTTAGGGACAGAGTGGGATATAACTGCTGGACTTCAGTCCATTTGCCCTGGCCCACACTTCTGACTCCCAGTCTTTGGTATGTTTCTTCTTCCTAGAGATCTGCTAGATTATAATATCTCTTAGGAACGCCTTAAGGGTTTCCCATATTATCCCTGGCTTAGTCGAACCTCTATTATATTCCAGAAAATTCTGGATCTTACCTAACACATAATCTTTAGGAGTAATGAGGGCTAACTCTCCACTCTCTGTCCATGCGCCGCTCACCTTTCCTAAACGTGAGGACTATAGGGGAATGGTCTGACAACTGCTTCATACCTAATATCAGTGACTAATGGCAGAAGGGTGTCATTACCCACTACCATAACAATCCAGGAAAGTGAGGAGTGTACACTTTGAGAAGCACGAGAAGGCCTGCCTATCGGAATAACGTTCCCTCCAGATGTCCCTCAAACCAATTTCACTAAGTTTCCAGTATAATGGCGTGTACCAGGTTTGACTCTGCCATTTCCCTGAGGGGAATCTATCAACTTGTGAGTTCATCACCATATTAAAATCACCCATTATCAAAACGGGGACCCCTGGTTTGTTAGCTATACATTCCAATATCTGTTTTATAACAGCTAACTTAAAAGGAGGAGTGATATATACAGTTATAAGTATTAAAGGTGTATCTGCCAATTTACAGTGAATAAACATGTATCTACCTTCCTCATCTGTCTTTACCTGTATACACTCAAACGGGACTGAATAATGTATTAGTATGCTAGTACCCCTGGAATATGAGGTATACACAGAGTGATACTAACGGGAAAAACCCCTGTACTTTAATCGGGACAAGGTGTCCCTAGTCAGGTGTGTCTCCTGCAAGCATAGCACTGTGATCCCAAGAATGGAGACTGTTTTAACCAGATCTCCCAGACCTCTCAAGTTCCATGAGCCTATTATCAATCTCTTAACCATTTTGCCACAAACTCAGTATTTACATGCCAGATGATAAACTCCCCCCAGCTAAGTACAGTATCTCACAAAAGTGAGTACACCCCTCACATTTTTGTAAATAATTTATTATATGTTTTCATGTGACAACACTGAAGAAATGACACTTTGCTAAAATGTAAAGTAGGGAGTGAACAGCTTGTACAACAGTGTAAATTTGCTGTCCCCTCAAAGTAACTCAACAAAAGTGAGTACACCCCTAAGTGAAAGTATCCAAATTGGGCCCAAAGTGTCAATATTTTGTGTTGCCCCCATTATTTTCCAGCACTGCCTTAACCTTCTTGGGCACGGAGTTCACCAGAGTTTCACAGGTTTCCACTGGAGTCCTCTTCCACTCCTACACGACGACATCACAGAGCTGGTGGATGGTAGAGACCTTGCACTCCTCTACCTTCCATTTGAGGATGCTCAACAGGGTTTAGGTCTGGAGACATGCTTGGCCAGTTATTCACCTTTTTTTTTTTTTCCAAAATATTTTATTAAGGTAATGTGAAGATAACATACAATGGTTATGGTAAGGTACATCTTCAAATTCACAGTCTTACAGAGATATTAACACACCAGTATAGGTATGGGATTTCAAAATGACAAGTAAAACATTGCGTAACATCTCTTTGTGTTGCGAGCTACCATATGTTGAGCCCAATATTTAACTTAGAGAGGTGGCCCAATATTTATAACCTGTTGGGTGAGAATACCAGGGGGACGACCCTCTTTCTTGGAGTTTGTGGTGTTGCTGCTCCCCCCCAGGCTCCCCACCGGCGCCTCCAGATCGCCCGACCACCCCAAACGGCAACAAGAAGCCGGGCGGGGGCACCGGGGAAGAGCCCGCCGGAGCAATCCAAAGGGACTCTTCGGGCACTTTTATTAGCAGTCCAGTTATTAGTGGGCTGTGTTTGTAGATCTATTAAATGCTTGGGGGGAATGTATGATGCCCGGCTGGGTACTGGATGGGCAGGGTGAGAAATGTTCTTTCCTGTTAGTGCTTGTTGTATCGGCGCGGAGATAGTCTCATTGATGCGCTTTCAAGCGAGTATTACGGGACCCAACTTATGCTAGAGTGAGTGTCTGTGATCTTCAGGGAGTTCACATCAATGTAATTAGTGAGGTTGTATCTCCATTTATGAGATTGTTGTGAGTGTGGAGTATTCTGCTGATGTTTTGAAGTGTTGCCAGCAGGCCCAAACGGTTCGGAATTTGTGGGAAGTGTCGTTTGCTTGGTGGACCAGGTCCTCCATTTCTTCTATTTTGTTGATTCTTTTGAACCAATCTTGTATTGTAGGGGGATTGGGTGATTGCCAAAAGGAGGGGAGGGTCAGTTTTGCTGCATTAAGCAGGTGGAGCGTAAGAGATTTCCTGTAGTGATTTTGGGGAATTGATGTATGGTGGAGGAGTAATTGTGCTGGGGAGAAGTCGAGTTTGTATGAGGAAATCTGGGATGTCAGACGGTGTACTTCCATCCAGAAGGGAACGATATAGGGGCATGACCACCATATATGTAGGAATGAACCTGTGTCTTTGGAACATCGCCAGCACTTTGGGGGGATGGAGGGATTCATTTTGTGTAGTCACTGAGGGGTCTTGTACCATTTTGATAGGATTTTGAACCCGTTTTCTTGCGCTGAGACATTGATCAAGCCTTTGTGCAGGTGTGTGCAGATGTTTTCCCAATCTGCAGGGGTTAGGTCTATATTTAGATCTTTCTCCCAAGATTTGATGTAGATATTTTGTTTAATGTCTGAGTTTGAGAATAAGAATGTATACAGCTCAGATATCAGGTGTCTTTGTGGTGAAGACTGTGAGCAGAGTTCTTCGAAGGTTGTGTGCGGCCTAGAGAATCTTGTTCTGTCTCTGGGTTTAGTCAGATAGTGTTGTAGCTGATGGTAGGTCCAGAAGTGTGAGGGATTGTTCTCGTTTACGGCAAGGAACTTGTCGTATGACATAAATGCACTGTTTCCGAAGAAGAACTCTGCCCGCAAGTCGTGGTTCGGGTTGATCTCTGGAGGTGAGTGTTGAGGCCTGGGGTAAAATCGGGGTTAAACGAGATGGGGGTGAGTGGACCCGGAGTGGATGAGATGTTAAAATGTTTACAGCACCTTCCGAATGTTGCGATAGAGGGGTGTATAAGTGGGTGCTGTCTGGTTTCCTGGAGGGAGTGAAAGAGAGGTAACCAGGTTAGACAGTGTAATGGAGTTGGTAAAAAGGCTTCTTCAATTGCTACCCACGCTTTGGAGCTAGCATGTACATGCCAGTCCACTATTCTTGTGAGCTGACAGGCTGCTTGATATTTAGAGAAGTCAGGGAATCCTATGCCCCCTTTTGTTTTGGGGAGCGTTAACCTGTCCATACTTATGCGGGGAGATTTTTTTGCCCAGATGAATTCCGAGCAAGCTTTTCTGAGGGACCCAAAGTATGTCTTGGGAAGCATGATAGGGACTGTTTGCATAATGTATAATATTCTGGGGAGGATATTCATTTTGATTGTCGCGGCTCGGCCAAACCACGAGAGTAGGTTGTTAGACCAGGTTGTTAGGTCTTTTTGGACGGTTCGCAGTATAGGTATGTTGTTTTTGGAGAAAAGATCTGATAAGTTTGCTGGGAGTTGAATACCTAAATATGTGATGGTGTCGGAATTCCATTTGAAGGGGTAGTTCTGTTTGCATTGTTGCAAGGTCGAGGCTGGCAAGGTTATGTTTAGTGCCCTTGATTTATCTAAGTTGATTTTTAGCCCTGCTATTTTTTCGAAGTTGGCCAAGTCGCTAAGAAGATTGGGTAATGTGATGTGAGGGTCAGTTAAGAATAATATTATGTCGTCGGCGTAAGCCGCTAATTTGTATTCCTCGTTCCCTATCTGCACGCCTTTAATGTTGGAGTTGTTTCTAATATTCTGGAGAAGGGGTTCTAGAGTTAGAATAAAAATGAGGGGGGACAGAGGGCAGCCCTGTCTGGTTCCATTTGCGATAGCGAAGGCATCCGATAGGTGGCCGTTGACTCTTACTTTAGCGGTGGGATTTGCGTATAGGGCCATAATATAGCCCATCATACGCTTTCCAATGCCTAATGTTCGTAGAGTTTCTGACATGTAGTCCCAGGCCACTCTATTGAATGCCTTCTCTGCATCTAATGCCAGGAAACATCCCTGTAATTTGGAAGAGGAGATCCAATGGTGTATGTTAATTGCTTTCAGTGTGTTGTCCCTGGTCTCCCTGCCTGGGATGAATCCTATCTGATCCAAGGAGATCTTCTGTGGTAGCAGGGGGAGCAATCTGTTGGCGAGTATTTTCGCAAATAATTTTAAGTCTACATTTAGTAGTGAGATCGGTCGGTAGTTCGGGACCAGAGAGGGGTCTTTACCGGCCTTGGGGATTACTGAAATGTGTGCTGACAATAATTCACGCGGGGGTGAGGTTTCCTGATCTAGTGAGTTAAAGGTGGTGATTAAATGTTTGCTCAATGGGTTTAGGAAGGTTTTGTAATAGCCTGCTGTTAGCCCGTCTGGGCCTGGGGATTTTCCGGGTTTAGTTTGTTTTAAAGCTAGATGTAGTTCTGCTATTGTAAGTGGCTCTTCAAGCTTTTTAGCTTCGTCCTCTGAAAAGGGGGAGGACTGAATTTGTGAAGAAATGATTGGAGTAAGTTTAATCTGGCTGGGGGTGTAGGCTGTGTGGTCGAGGGCTGTAGGTTGTATAGTTGTTTGTAGTAAGTGACAAATTGTTGTGCTATCTCCGGGGTTGAGGTAACTTTCTTTCCAATCGGGGTAGTGATCGAGTGAATAGCATTGTTTGCTCGTTTAGTAGCAATTGATCGGGCTAGGATTTTACCCGTTTTGTTCCCGAATTCATAGAACAATTTCTGGTGTAAGATAAAGTTTATTTTAATTTTTTTATTTATCAATGTAGCTAGCTCAGTTCTGGTATCAGTTAGTGTTTGCAGTGTGTCTTCAGCTAAGGATTTTTTATGTGCCTTTTCGAGAGAGGAGATCTTTGTTAGGAGGTTGTTTATGTGTGCTTGTCTGTTTCTCTTACGTTCTGTGGCGATAGCAATGAGATCACCCCTTATAACACACTTGTGATTCATCCATAGCGACATCGGGGAGATTTCCGGGGAAGTATTTTCCTGGAAGAAGTGTTGTAAGCATTTGTGTACTCTAGGAATTGTCGTCGGGTCGTTCAGTAGGGAAGGATCTAGTCTCCAGAATTTAGCTCCTTGTGGGGTGTGGGAAATGTTGATGTTCATGGTAACGGGATGATGATCAGAAATATACATGGGTTCTATTGTCCATTGTCGTAAAGAGGGGATGTCTCTTTGGGAGATGTGAATGGCATCGATCCTGGAGTACTTATTGTGTGGGGCGGAGTAAAAGGTGAAGTCTCTCGTATGGGGATGGAGGGTGCGCCAGGAATCATGTAGAGTGAGGTCAAGTAGGTTTCTCTTAATGGCTCGGAGGGCACTATATTGTATGGAGGAGGAACCAGTCGAGGTGTCCAGTATTGGGTTGAGAGGGAGATTAAAGTCTCCCCCCAAGATCAGTAACCCTTCTGAAAATTCTAATAATGTCTCTTTTATTTTTCTGAAGAAGGGGACTTGTGCGACATTGGGCGCGTATATGTTAGCAATTGTTACTTGTTTATTGGCAATAGTTCCTTTTATAAAGATGAATCTCCCTTCAGGATCAGGTTTGGTTTGATTGATTAGGAGAGGGCAACGTTTGGACAGAAGAATGGAAACTCCTTTGGATTTGGCCTGTGGGTTGGTGGCGTGGTAAACTGTTGGGTATCTGTGGTTGTGTAGTTTGGGGATCGAGTCTGATTTGAAATGGGTCTCTTGGAGGAGGATTATGTCCGCCTTTTGCTTATGCGATAAGGTCAGGACTTGTGATCTTTTTTCAGGAATATTAAGTCCCCTTGAATTAAGTGAAAGAATTTTTAGTGATGTCATATTGTGTTGACTGGTCAAAGGATCGTTTGGGCTGAGAGTGTTCAAAATATAGGGCTTGGGATTGGGTAACTTGATGAGGTGAGTTCGGTTGGGTTGCCCTGTTGGTGTTGCGGTATGGTGAAATGCATTTTGCTGGTATTCTGTTGGTGTGTTTCGTTTGAGGTAGCTGTGGTGTTATTTATGAGGTGTGTGTGACTGAACTGGCCCAAACACTGGGGTCCAGAAAAGTGAGGTCGGAGATCAGGGGGGGTATTGTCCCTAATCTGGTGTAATTCTCCCCAGTAGGGGGTGTCCGACCGGGTGTAGTGGTGTGCAAGGTTTGACAGAGTTTAGGTTCTGATATGTATGTTGGGGGTCCCACTAGTGGAGGTTGGAGAAGGCGTAGGGGAGGAGTTCGTTGAGATGAAGTACGCAGAAAGCGGTATTAATATTTGTCAGGATACTAGTAGAGGATATAGGTAAGGTATCTGGAAGGAGATTTGACTGAACAGTGTGTCTGGTCGAGCATGAGTACCTAGGGGTGTCTCCGGATCACCTTTTGGTTTGTTAATAGAGACAATATTCGTGGTGGGGGTAACAGAGGAGGATAATTGAGGACTGGGATTGCTTACTGGAGAGTAGAAAACGTTAACTCTCAGCAAAAGATGTATAGAGTAGGATTGAGGATTTCAGGGTGTGATTCGAGCACCATGTAAAGGGATCCATGCTCTCCCGTCAGCTATGAACAAGGTAAATATAACAGATATTCAACATTTAAACATTTAAAAACCTGTCAACGTATAAAAACTAGTTGTGTGTAATCTGCAAACTGTGATGACTGCTAGACTCTGTATCTCAGTCTGCGTCTCCAGGAGGAGAAGCAGCCTGAGGTACGTTTAGGAAGGTGTGTTGCTGATCGGGTAGCAATAGTTGTCACCTGTATATTTGCAGGATAAATCATCTTCTGGAAAATCCCCTTGGGGGTGTGTATTCAGGTGTTCGATTGTTTGTCATCAAGGCAAAGCTTGGTGCTTTTGTTAATCTCTTCAGGCTCTTCTGTTATGAGGGGCTTTCGTAGGGCTGGGAGCGTAATGGGGACCGGCTCCTCTTCGATTGGTTCTCTGTTCTGAGGGTGATCGTCGTCTTCGGGAACCTTGGTCCTGTGACTCCATTGGTGAAGGCTTACGTTGTCTATTGGGAGTCTGGAAGTCTGCGAACCATTCTGGGACGTCAATTGGATTTAAGGCCAGTGTGTCAAAAAAGGAAGGAAGATCCTCTGGGACTCACAGAAGTGCGTGTTGACCTTGATGAGAGACTGAGAGTGCGAAAGGAAACTTCCAGCGGTATGGGATTTGTCTTTCTTGGAGTGCTGCTAAGATGGGGCGTAGGGCTCTGCGGTGTTGTAGGGTGATCTTAGAGAGATCTTGAAACAGGTGAATTTCCTTTCCTTGGTATAGCAGACGGGTTTTGTTTCGAGCAGGTCGTTGATGATAGCTGACACCACTGTCTGTAATTGGTCTGGATCGATAGATTTAGGCAGTCCTCTTAGTCTCAGGTTGTGTCTTCGCCCCCTGTTATCAAGGTCCTCTAGGTGGCGGTGGAGATCTCTTAGTTGTTGGGTGTGGGTATCAACCATCTGAAATGCTTGCTGAATCACACAGGATTGTTGAGCAGACTTTTTTCTACTTCAGTTAGTCTGCCTGCAATGGTATGAATGTCCACTCTCAATTCAGAGATGGCTGCTGTAAGAGTTTCTTTTATGTCAGCCGCCACTGACCTGAGGTCATTTAAACTGGGCTGTTGGTTTGGGGCGAAGGAGATCTCGGCACTTTGTGGAACTTGTGGGGTCGGTGGTGGGGTGGCTCCTGTGGGCCCCTGGCTTGAGGGTGGGCCATTTCTTTGGGATTGGAACATGGCTGGTATGCTTTGGCTTAGGTTCCCTGTCGAGTCGCGGGGGGAGAGCGATCTGGTTGCCGAGGATGAGCGGGATGCTGTGCCCATAATGTTGTGGTAATGGTCAGAGATATTAATGGCAGTGTCTCTGGGTTATTCTGCTGAGCGACCCCCTAGGTAGGTGCTCCGTGTTCAGCCTGTCATGATGGAGTCTCTGGTATTATAAAACTGAACGTCTTTCCGGTACCGGGGGCTGTTGTTGCTGATGGCTCCGAGTCAGGGAGCTGTTTGGGTAAGGGGCCTTTGTTTGGCAGGGTAAAGGTATGCGTCCTTTGATCTGACAGAGCCTTAAGTGTGAGGGGCTTCACGCTGAGAAGCTGAGAAGGCCTCGGATCTGAGGGTTCAGCGTCACCGACTGCTGGTGCGTGAAGGCTGTGCTTTCCCTTTTTTGAACGTGGCTTAAGGTTGCGTTTTGTGGATCGGGGCAGCGAGGCTCCCTTCCCCTGCTTACCGGTGGCTGTCTTGCGTTGGCTTGGTAATAGAGAGGCCGGAGCCGCATAGGCCGTAAAGATGGCGGCGGCATGTCCTCATTGGGGAGCCCTGGGAGACGAAGCGGACCGCTCCCGGGACACGGTTCCTCACACTAGCGGGTTCTGTGGCTAGCTAGGATCGCTGGCTACTATGCGGCGGGTAGCTGCAGTGTTTTCCTGCGTTCTGGGCGAGAGATGGAGATGGATTCCATCTCTGTCTCTCGGAGCTCTGTAGAGCCGCGTCTTATTCCGCCGACGTCAGACCATGCCTCTCGAGTTATTCACC
Source organism: Glandirana rugosa (assembly GCA_018402905.1). Taxonomy (NCBI): domain Eukaryota; kingdom Metazoa; phylum Chordata; class Amphibia; order Anura; family Ranidae; genus Glandirana; species Glandirana rugosa. The sequence continues at coordinate 5,919 of BLSH010167281.1, read as the reverse complement.
TTTACCCTCAGCTTCTTTAGCAAGGCAGTGGTTGACTTGGAGGTGTGTTTGGGGTCCTTATCATGTTGGAATACTGCCCTGCGGCCCAGTCCCTGAAGGGAGGGGCTCATGCTTTGCTTAAGTATGTCACAGTACATGTTGGCATTCATGGTTCCCTCAATGAACTGTAGCTCCCCAGTGTCGGCAGCACTCATGCAGCCCCAGATCATGACACTGCCACCACCATTCTTGACTGTAGGCAAGACACACTTGTCTTTGTACTTCTTACCTGGTTGCTGCCACACACTCTTCACACCATCTGAACCACATAAGTTTATCTTGGTCTCATCAGACCACAGGACATGGTTTCAGTAATCCATGTCCTTAGTCTGCTTGTCTTCAACAAACTGTTTGCTTTCTTGTTCATCATCTTTAGAAGAGGCTTCTTTTGGGACGACAGGCATGCAGACCAATTTGATGCAGTGTGCAGCGTATGATCTGAGCACTTACAGACTGACCCCTCACCCCTTTAACCTCTACAGCAATGCTGGCAGCACTCATATGTCTATTTCCAAAGACAACCTCTGAATATGATGCTGAGCACGTGCACTCAACTTCTTTGGTCGACCGTGGCATGGCCTGTTTTGAGTGTTACCTGTCCTGTTAAACCGCTGTATGCTCTTGGCCACCGTGCTGCAACTCATTTTCAGGATCTTGGCAAACTTCTTATAGCCTAGGCCATCTTTGCGTAGAGCAACAATTCTTTTTTTTAGATCCCCAGAGAGTTCTTTGCCATGAGGTGCCATGTTGAACTTCCAGTGACCAGTATGAGAGAGTGAGAGTGATAACACCAAATTTAACAGACATGCTCCCCATTCCCACCTGAGACTTTGTAACACTGACGAGTCACATGACACCGGGGAGGGGAAATGGCTCATTGAAATCAATTTGGACATTTTCACTTAGGGGTGTACTCACTTTTGTTGCCAGCGGTTTAGACATTAATGGCTGTGTGTTGAATTATTTTGAGAAGACAGCACATTTACACTGTCATACAAGCTGCAACACTAGTTTACATTGTAGCAAAGTGTCATTTCTTCAGTGTTGTCACATCAAACCATATAATAAAATATTTACAAAAATGTGAGGGGTGTACTCACTTTTGTCAGATACTGTATATATGTAGGAAGAGAAGAAAAAAGTGCGCCTCTAAGTGCAATAGTTTAGTAAAAAACAGCGTTTATTAAAACAAATAAAAACTACTCACAATGGTAGTGTTCAGGGAAGCGTTGCAGTAGTGAGCCACTGCTAGCTATGTGGTAGTCCTGAGGGATGAACTCCTGGGATGGGGATGAGGCTGCCTGGTGGTGGTGTTGTGGGAAGGAAGCGTCGGTGGCTCCCGGCGTCTCCTCCTTCACGCCACTGGTGGAAGATGCGTTCGTTCTGATCCGATCATTCCGGCAGTCAGTTGGTCTCTCATCCAGTGCACAACAGGAGTGATTATGATTCGGCGACGCGTTGCGGGGCTCCGCCCCTTCTTCAGGCCGTGTGATTGCCATGATTGAGCTGGGAGAATTTATGGGCAAGAAATGGGGGGAGTGTAGTCTGAAGCCACGCCTACTCATGAGTGATTTAACCCTATGCAGGTATGAGTTGGGCTGGTAATAGGTATAGCAAAGTCCCGAATGGAGCGGATGAGCTGCTGGCTAGCACTGAATACAAAAGGTTAACCGGATACTTTTTACATGAACAGATGCTTATACATGGAATGGGTAGATGTAAGATAATAGTTGTATAACTGTAGTATACAACAGCAATAGTTAAAGACAGTAAAAATAATTAAAATTAAAAAAAAAAAAAAAAAAATTAAAAACAGCAATACTAAGTGGGTGCCGTTACGGGGGGGGGGGAAGAAGGTGGGGGAGGGGGGACAAAGGCGGGATGGCGA
>BLSH010167180.1:128332-150364 GCA_018402905.1 Glandirana rugosa | reverse complement strand
CCCCTTTAACATCAATGACAGCTTGAAGTCTTTTGTGGTGTTTGTGGATGAGGCTCTTTATCTTCTCAGATGGTAAATCTGCCCATTCCTCTTGGCAAAAAGCCTCCAGTTCCTGGAAATTCTTTGGCTGTCTTGCATGAAGTTTTGAGATCTCCCCAGAGTGGCTCAATGATATTGAGGTCAGGAGACTGAGATGGCCACTCCAAAACCTTCACTTTATTCTGCTGTAGCCAATGACAGGTCAACTTGGCCTTGTGTTTAGGATCATTGTCATGTTGGAATTTCCAAGCATGTCCCATGCCCAGCTTCCTGGCTGATGAATGCAAATGTCCCTCCAGTATTTTTTGATAACATACTGCATTCATCTTGCCATCAATTGACCAAATTTCCTCTGCCTTTGTACCTCACACATCCCCAAAACATGCGATCCACATCCGTGTTTTACAGGCCTTGTTGACCCCTCTTCAAATGTACCATTTATGGTTGTGGCCAAAAAGCTCAATTTTGGTCTCATCACTCCAAATGACTTTGTGCCAGAAGGTTTGAGGCTTGTCTCTGTGCTGTTTGGTGTATTGTAAGTGGGATACTTTGTGGCATTTGCATAGTAATGGCTTTCTTCTGGCGGCTCGACCATGCAGCCCGTCTTTCTTCAAGTGCCTCCTTATTGTGCATCTTGAAACAGCCACACCACATGTTTTCAGAGAGTCCTGAAGTTATTTGTGGGTTTTTCTTTGCATCCCAAACAATTTTCCTGCCAGTTGCGGCTGAAATTTTAGTTGGTCTACCTGACCGTGGTTTGGTTTCCACACAACCCTTCATCTTCCACTTCTTGATTAGTTTGAACACTGTTAATTGGCATTCTCAATTCCTTGATTATCTTTTTAAATCCCTTTCCTGTTTGTACAGTTCAACTACATTTTCCCGCAGATCCTTTGACAATTCTTTTGCTTTCCCCATGGCTCAGAATCCATAAACGTAAGTGCAGCACCGGATGAAAGATGCAAGGTTCTGTCAGGAGTCCATAAACGCATTAACCTTTAATACACACTAATTACAAGCAAACAGATCAGGTGAGGATGGTTACCTTTAATAGCAATTCAAACCCCTTTGTATCAACTTGTGTGCATGCTATCAGGCCAAAATCCCCAGGGTATGTAAACTTTTGATCAGGGTCATTTGGGTAGTTTCTGTTGTCATTATGATATAAAAAGAGTAAACACATTTGATTGATAAAAAATGGCTTCAGCCAAACACTAACTAATTCTGCCAGGGTATCTAAACTTATGAGCATAACTCATAGATATATATATATATATATATACACAGTATCTCACAAAAGTGAGTACACCTCTCACATTTTTGTAAATATTTCATTATATCTTTTCATGTGACAACACTGAAGAAATGACACTTTGCTGCAATGTAAAGTAGTGAGTGTACAGCTTGTATAACAGTGTAAATTTGCTGTCCCCTCAAAATAACTCAACACAGTGATTAATGTCTAAACCGCTGGCAACAAAAGTGAGTACACCCCTAAGTGAAAGTGTCCCAATTGGCCCTAATTAGCCTTTTTCCCTCCCTGGTGTCATGTGACTCGTTAGTGTTACAAGGTCTCAGGTGTGAATAGGGAGCAGGTGTGGTAAATTTGGTGTTATTGCTTTCACTCTCTCATACTAGTCACTGGATGTTCAACATGGCATCTCATGGCAAAGAACTCTCTGAGGATCTGAAAAAAAAAGTATTGTTGCTCTACATAAAGATGGCCAAGGCTATAAGAAGATTGCCAAGACCCTGAAACTGAGCTGCAGCATGGTGGCCAAGACCATACAGTAGTTTAACAGGACAGGTTCCACTCAGAACAGACCTCACCATGGTCGACCAAAGAAGTTGAGTGCACGTGCTCAGCGTCCTATCCAGAGATTGTCTTTGGGAGATAGATGTATGAGTGCTGCCAGCATTGCTGCAGAGGTTGAAGGGGCGGGGGGGTCAGCCTGTCAGTGCTTAGACCATACGCCACACACTGCATCAAATTGGTCTGCATGGCTGTCGTCCCAGAAGGAAGCCTCTTCTAAAGATGATGCACAAGAAAGCCCACACACAGTTTGCTGAAGACAAGCAGACTAAGGACATGGATTACTGGAACCATGTCCTGTGGTCTGATGAAACCAAGATAAAGGCATTTATTTCAGATGGTGTCAAGTGTGTGTGGTGGCAACCAGGTGAGGAGTACAAAGACAAGTGTGTCTTGCCTACAGTCAAGCATAGTGGTGGAAGTGTCATAGTCTGGGGCTGCATGATTGCTGCCGGCACTGAGGAGCTACAGTTCATTGATGGAACCACGAATGCCAACATGTACTGTGACATACTGAAGCAGAGCATAATCCCCTCCCTTCAGAGACTGGGCCACGGGGCAGTATTCCAACATGATAACAACTCCAAACACACCTCCAAGATTACCACTGCCTTGCTAAAGAAGCTGAGGGTAAAGGTGATGGACTGATCAAGCATGTCTCCAGACCTAAACCCTATTGAGCATTTGTGGGACATCCTGAAACAGAAGGTGGAGGAGCGCAAGGTCTCTAACATCCACCAGCTCAGTGATGTCATCATGGAGGAGCAGAAGAGGACTCCAGTGGCAACCTGTAAAGCTCTGGTGAACTCCATGCCCAAGAGGGTTAAGGCAGTGCTGGAAAATAATGGTAGCCACACAAAATATTGACACTTTGGGCCCAGTTTGGACATTTACACTTAGTTGTGTGCTCACTTTTGTTGCCAGTGGCTTTGACATTAATGGCTGTGTGTTGCGTTATTTTGAGGGGACCCCAAATTTACACTGTTATACAAGCTGTTCACTAACTGCTTTACATTGTAGCAAAGTGTAATTTCTTCAGTGTTGTCACATGAAAAGATATAATGAAATATTTACAAAAATCTGAGGGGTGTACTCACTTTTGTGAGATACTGTATATATATATATATATATATATACGAAGGATCATCAAAAAGTTTCCACTTTTTTTTATACATTTCGTAACAATCTTTACCACAGCCTGACAACTATTACATTAAATTGCAAGGTCAGCTGGCTTGCCAGACAAACTAGTCACATGACACTCTCAGACATGACCAATTACTACTCCTCCCACCCTCACCGTTTCCCACAAAAATATAGTAGTGCAGAAACTTTTTGAAGACCCTCGTATATACACTGCTCAAAATAATTAAAGGAACACTTTGAAAACACATCAGAGCTCAATGGGGAAAAATATCAGGCTGGATATCTATACTGATATGGACTGGGTAATGTGTTAGGAACAAAAGGATGCCACATCATTTGTTGGAAATGAAAATGATCAACTTACAGAGGGCTGAAATCAAAGTCACCCTGAGTCACCCTGAAAATCAAAGTGAAGAAATTATGCAATTTTGCTGATATTTCATTGCAGTAACTCAAAATGGTACTCAGTCGTTTGTATGGAATATGTATGGCAGGTATGGTGCTGCTCGTAATAATAGATACAAATTGCTTGTCTTTTTGCTGCAGACTAAAAATTCATAAATTTTCCAGGATGCTGGTACTCTAGAAGTGTTTACCGCATGGAAATTTGTTGAGTGGGTAATCGCAAATTATTATATGACAGCTGTACAGGTATTTTTATTTTTTAATTCCGCCGGGTGCTATATCACTTAGAATGCTTTTGTTGATGGGAATACAAAGCCCACATCCAGGACAGACCACTTATTGAGCAGGAGGGGACACTCAATAGCGTGGATTTAAAAAATTATTATATCTCTTTAAGGCATGCGTTAAAAAATTAACAATAATTTCTAACGTTTGTGAAAAATGGTATGACTGATAGGTGTTGTGATAATAAATAATACCAATTAAACTGTGCAAAAAATCTTCCTGGTGCAAACATAAAATTCCTATATAAATTCATATATAGAATCATGGAACTAATTAAGTGACCAAAGAATGCTTCAAATAATAATAATATTCAACAATTATGAAGATAAGTGATAATCAATAAGTAATTAATCAACAGGGTCCCTCAAGTGACATCCCATGGATAGTGGGGTGTGATACAATTAATTATTAAGTGCTTCCAAACAATGTAATCAAATGGTGTTAGTAATGGGTTATACAAAAAACCTAAAATGGTAGTGTAAAAAGTCCACAATATCTCCTTGGTGAGTAGAAAGTAATGAATGGTGACACAATTAAATCTTCCACTTCAAACTCATGTGCCAGTGCTCCACTCTGTGCTCTCCCAATTACAAAGCCACTCACCGGAAAGCGCTTCCCACCAAAGGGGTACACGCTTTAGCTGACACTTAATCCTTGCTCTCCACCGTCTCCCCAGTCAGGACATAGAAATGAGAAGACAATATCTTGCGCAATATTGTATGGCACTTTTAATGTCAAAATAAGGTAAAACACTCACATTTACGCTGAGTAAAACAGGCATGAATCACTAGTGGCAAAATCAGGAAGTCCGCGTGTCTCCTGCATTCCACGAGCAGCGGCATACCTGCCATAATTATTCTATATTATTCAAACTACACAGTTGTGGAGTTTTGAGGTGGAGGCAGCAGCTCTTAGAGCAATAATTTTTAATTTATCCGTTTGCGCACATATCCATTCCATAATTTTCAGTAGTTTGTATGGCCCCCATGTGCTTGTATGCATGCCTGACAACATCGTGGCATGCTCCTAATAAGACTACGGATGCTTCCTGGGGTATTTCCTTCCAGATCTGGACCAGAGCATCACTGAGCTTCTGAACAGACGAGGTGCAACCTAGCGGCATCGAATGGACAGAAAAAATAATGTCCCAGAAATGTTTTATTGGATTTAGGTCAGGCGAGCGTGGGGCCATTCAATGGTATCAATTCCTTCATCCTCCAGAAACTGGCTGCATACTCTTGCCATAAGAGGCCAGGCATTGTCGTGCATCAGGAGGAGGAACCAGGACCCACTGTACCAGCGTAAGATCTGATAATGTGTCCAAGGATTTCACCCCGATACCTAATGGCAGTCAGGGTACCATTGTCTAGCCTGTAGAGGTCTGCGCGTCCCTCCCTAGATATGCCTCCCCAGACCATCACTGACTCACCACCAAACCGGTCATACTGAACGATGTTACAAGCAGTATAATGTTCTCCATGGCTTCTCCAGACCCTTTCATGTTTCTCACATGGGCTCAGGGTGAACCTGCTATAGAGGACATCGGGCCCTCAGGCCACCCTCATGAAGTCTGTTTCTGATTGTTTGGTCAGAGAGATTCACACCAGTGGCCTCATTTTGTAGGGCTCTGGCCCTGTCCAGCTCTCCTAGTGTAACTGCCTGTCTCCTGGAATCTCCTCCATGCTCTTGAGACTGTGCTGGGAGACACAGCAAACCTTCTGTCGATGGCACATATTGATGTGCCATCATGGAGGAGTTTGACTGCCTGTGCAACTTCAATAGGGTCCAGGTATTGCCTCAAGCTACCAGTAGTGACACTGACCCTAGCCAAATGCAAAACTAGTGAAAAACAGTTAGAAAACATGAGTAGGGGAAAAAAATGTCAGTGGTCTCCACTTGTAAAACCATTCCTGTTTTGGAGATTGTCTCATTGTTGCCCATCTAGTGCCCCTTTTGTTAATTTCATTAACACCAAAGCAGCTGAAACTGATTAACAACCCCCTCTGCCCCACTTAACTGACCAAATCAATATCCCAGCAGTTTAATTGACTTGATGCTATACTATGATTAAAAAGTGTGCCCTTCATTTTTTTGAGCAGTGTATATATGTAGAGTGACAAAAGCAGACAAACTGGATTGTTTCAATCTTATTAATCTGCTATGCAGAACTAAAGACAATTAGTAACTAAACCAATGTGTTAAATAAGGTTTCCAAACTTCAACAGACAGAACAATACTATGGTAATATTTTTTAAGCCTAAGGTGTTTTTCTTGCCCGTAGGCCTCATACACACAGGCGTTCTGAAAAATGAGCTGTAAAGCTAGTACCGACGCAAGGAAAAAAGCCACATTAAAACCACGATTTTATCAGCGCTCTGCATTGGCGCCAATGCATGTTTTTCAGCGCTAGCTTTCAGCAGCACTTCTCTGCCTCTATTCAAACTCAGTGGTTCCCTATGGGAGCCCATTGATTTGAATATAAGTCGAATCAGAAGTCGGATCCTGAAAATCCGACTTGCGGTGTGACTTGTGTGCTGAGGATCTTGAAGGGGAACCTCCCGCAAAAATGAAAAAAAAATGTGCATAGGGTTCCCCCCCGAAGAAGTACCAGACCCTTCGGTCTTGTATGGATTTTAAGGGGAAGCCCCACATCAAAAAACTGGCATAGGGTCCCCCCGATATCCATACCAAACCCTTATCTGAGCATGCAGCTTGGCAAGCAAGGAAAGGGGGTGGAGACGAGCGAGTTCCCGTGCAGGGGGGGACCCCTCACCCCAAAGCACATTGTCCCCATGTTGATGAGGACAAGAGCATCTTCCCGACAACCCTGGACGTTGGTTGTTGGGGTATGCAGGTGGGGACTTATCGGAATCTGGAAGCCTCCTTTAACAAGGGGGCCCCCAGATCCCAGCCCCCCACCTATGTGAATGAGTATGGGGTACATTGTACCCCTACCCATTCACCTAAAATAAAAGTGTCAAAAAACACACTACACAGGTTTTTAAAATATTTTATTAAATCAGCTCCGGCGTCTTCTCCCTTTTGCGGCTCTTCTCCGTCTTCTTTCTTCTGGGGGTCTTCTATCTTCTGCTCTTTTGCCAAGTCTTCTGTCTTCTGCTCTTTTGCTGCTGTCTTCTCTGCTGTTTCTCCCTCTGTTCTTCTTCCCATGTTGACACGACGCGATCTCCCGGACGAATGGTGTCTCCACTCTCTGCATTGACTTATACTGGCATGGGGTGGGACCACCCACTGACGTCATCCGGAGGCCCCACACCCTTATGATGTCACCACCCAAGGCATAGAAACAGAGGCTGATGAGGCCTCGCCTCGATGAGGCTTAACGCTGTGTATACAATGTTAAGCTGCGTTTTTGAGCTTTTTTTTCACAGCTTAAAAATGCCTATGCCACTTACAGCTCAAAAACATCAGTGTGTGTATGAGGCCATTGAATAACATGGAGAGGCGTTTTTAAGCTGTAAAAACAGCTTAAAAACGTGGCTGTAAAAACGCCCATGTGTATGAGGCCTTAGGCTCAGAATTTAAAAATCTGTTTTCTTACTGAATTGTGTAGTGTTAACTGTATCAAATACAGTATTTAATATTTAATTCATATTACATTTAGCACAGGTATAACTAGGATTGCACCGATACTGATACCGAGTATTTGCATGAGTACTTATGCAAAAGGTCTGATGCTTAATCCGAAACCTGTGTCCTCAGCATAGCAGGGGGGCTTGGCAGCCTCACAGATGATCGGTGTGGGCAGGTACAAGCACCAATCTTCCTGTATAGCTTTCAATTAAGCAACTGACAGCCGTTTCTCCTCCTCTCCCTCTCACGGCTTTTAAATGCTTTATTGAAAGCTATACAGGGAGATTGGTGCCTGTAACTGCCCACATCGATCATCCCGCCTGTCCCATGTGTCCTCTTCCGGCTCCCCTGGTCCACCTCTGGTCCTCCTCTGTGCTCCTCTGGTCACCCCTTCTTCTTGGATCTTTCAGGATGGAGAGCGGAGGAAGAAGCCAGTAAATATGTAATTTACTGGCCCCTTAGTTTTCTGAATGAACAGAGTCAGTGATCACTGTCTCTGTCCATTCATAACTAAGCATCCTAAACTGCGTTCATGATGTTTAAGTTTATGAATGAACAAGAGGCTCTGTCTCCTGTCTATTCATCATCAGTGCAGCTGAGGCTGCAGAGAAAGGAACTGAGGAATCTGTGTCCTCAGTCCCCTTCCCTGTCTCAAAAGAGAGATGCCAGGGATCTGTCTAGACCCCTGATATCTCACCAGAGCCCCCCAATAGGTTACATTGTAAAAGTAAAATTTAAAAAAACACGGATACCCCCCACCACCACCACCACCACCACCACCCCCAAAAAAATAAAGCATTGTAAAGAAAAATAACAAAAAAATATAAATTGTAAAAAATAATAAAAATAATAAATTGTAAAAAATAAAATAAGAAACTACTGACAAGTCCACGCCTCATTAGTGCCCATCAGTGCCACCTATAAGTGCTGCATATTAGTGCCACTGTCCCATGACATTAAAAAAAAGTATTGGTAATCGGTATTGGCAAGTACTCGAAGAAAAGTATTGGTACTTGTACTCAGTCTTAAAAAGTGGTATTGGTGCAACCCTAGGTATAACAAAAGAAACAGAGTCTATCCTGCTGCAAATTCTGCACTGGGCTATCATATGCACTGGAATCTTTGGAACAGAATACAGCTGGCTTAGCTTTACCTTGGTTCTTTCTAATAAAAGATTAACTTGACTTGAAAGTTTCATTCAGTAAACAGGCAGCCTACTGCTGATAGCTGAAAAGACACAATAAATACACAGCCAAGGCAGACAGGATTTTGACAACCATCCAGAGCAGTCTTTCACCAGATGCTCAAATTTCATTCACAGCAGTTGGACAACAATACAGTATGGGTATTCACGTAGATGAACCCTGGGTTTCAATTGTATCTATTTAAATCTAAGTATTATACTCCAACATATAGGTGTTAAAATAGGGAAGTAAACTTTCCAATTCAGCACTCAGTATCCTAAGTTTTCCATAATGTAAATATAATGTCTATGAAAAACAATTAACCTTCTTGGAAGTGTTCAAGTTTTAATGCCATAGAACATTAAATCACATTGGATATAGCTTTATTTTAACTGATCAAGAGAAGGTTCATTCATATGACAGTGAAAAAAGATCTCTGAAAATATAATTTAACAATCCCTTAAAGTGGACCTTCAATCTCCAGATCCGTTTTAGTTCCCTGAACTTCCTTCCGATTCCACAAAATAAACAGCCATTTTTTTTTTTGTTTACTATTTTTGTCCCAAGAAAGAATGATACTGCTTTAGTATTATACTAAGATATGTCACATATCCCATTAAACTACAACAGATGAGACACATAGCAGCCAGTGAGTGGAGCTGACATGCATCATCTGAATAGAGGACCACCCTGGATAACAGGTAAGTAAGGATTAAGAAAAAAATAACAGAAGGGTGAGTGAGATTCCTCTTTATGTCAGTATTTATTAAATGCACCTTTTGACAAAAAATTACAGTCTTGATTCTACATGGGTAATTCAGCTTTGCACATCTGTATACTGTAGCCCCTCACCCCCATTTTATTTTCAAGTCCTGCCTCAAACTCTATATTGGATTGTGATTTTTACTAATTTTACATTTAGCCATTCTAGGACATTATAACTCTTTTTAACCATTTTAGTGTAATTTTGGCTTTATGTTTGGGCTCATCATCCTGCAGGCAGACAAATATTCTTTCAAAGTTTGGTTTTCCGCAGATGGCATCAGGGTTTCCTCCAGAATTATCCTGTACATTGGTCTATTTTTTTGTACCCTATATCCTCACAAGCCTATCAGGGTCTAGCGCGGAGAAACACCTCAACAGCATGATAGTGCCACCAACATGCTTTACGGTGGGGATGGTGCATTTATGATGATCTGCAGTTTGGCCTATGTCAAACAAACTGTTTGATCTGATGACCAAGAAGCTTAATTTTGGCTTTATCTGGCCTCCTTCCAAGTAAAGAGACTCCTCCTTGACTTCTGGAAAACTGAAAGAGATGTTATGTACTTTTTAGTTATCACACTCACTTTCACCACTCCTCCATAGAGCTGTGGCTGGTAAAGTACCAGTGTAACAGTTGTATGCATAGTATCTCCTGTTCAGCTACTGTGGCCTATAATTCCTTTAGTGTTACCATAGCTCTCTTGGTGGTCTCCCTCACTAGTTTCCTTCTTGTACGGTTACTCTCTCTTTTGGATGTGAACAACTGTGTTTGGAAAACTAAAGCAAAGACGTTTTCCCTTGAAGAAGTCACGTGATCAGTGACGCAACGCGTCGGGAGGAGCCAGTGACATCACTTTTGGTATCTCGGGAAACCCGGATGAAGCAGTGAGGAGGCGAGCCTCTCTGTGTTTTAGCATTTTTAGCATTACACAAGATGATGGCTATATGAGTGGGCATTGTTATGTTAAATAAAAGCAGGTTGATTTAAGCAATTTTGCACAATGAAAGTCTTCTTTTTGCTCTGAGACACTTCAGAGAAGCAGCCCTTCCAGTCCACTTAAGGAGTTACAGAAGACCAAAGACACAGTGGTGTTTCCTTTCAGGATTATCAAAGACCACTAAACCGAAGGCGTGGATAGACCTGAGGGGTGTTTTTCCAAGGTGAACAGGCAATACACCTGGCAGTGGAGATGGTGGTTTCATATCACTAAATTTTAACACTACGTGGAACATATTGAAGCGAAGTGTCTAGGGAAGGATCCTGGACCCAGTACTATTGTGTGGGACATTTTCACTTGTTGAATTAACGCACTATTTTTCGAACTGTTAACTCTTTTGAATGACCTGGTCTTAGTAGGTTTACAGCAGTGTCCTACTCAAGTTCTAGTTCAGTTAATAGCTGATTTAACTGTACTCCAAGGGATATTCAATGACCTAATTTGTGTTTTAAATTACTTTTTTACAGAGTTACTTGAAATGTTCTTTTGCCTTCATAGTGTAGGTTATTCCAAGATGCTGACCCACCATTACATAAACCTTCTATGCTGACCCACCTTCTGTATTTATTTATATAGCAAGCACTTGAAACCCCTGGATCACACAGACAATCTACATTTAACCAATTATATATCCTTGGAAAACAATCAGCTACGTCGATTTTGACTCTGACAGTAAAGAATCTATTTGTATTCAACATTGTAAAAAACATCTAAATCCACTGTGGCTTAATGTGCTATGGCAATAAAATATAAAAACTTTCAAAGGGATGAATGTGTTTTACAGGTACTGTATGGTTATCATTCATTGTAGATACATAATATGCGCCAGATGCCCAGAGATGGGCTTTAGACCCTACAGACTTCAGAAGGCAGTGGACCTTTGGGTACAATCCAACAGTTTCCTGGAAAAACAGACTAAGCATGATACATGGGCTTAAAAACGTTGTTCAGTCGTTCCTTCAGTGTCTTTCTATGGAAGGGCAACAATAGAAACTGGGACCCGTTTTCTCAGTCGGACAGGGTTTTTGGGGTGACTTATTTGCCATCTGTAATCTCATGTCTAAGAATAGCTTAAAACATAAAAGGGAGCCTTTGTGTTCAAATCCACTGAAGTAATTGATACTACTTACATAAATTAGCTTATAGATCCAAAGATGCCCATTTTACAATTATACCATATGTCTAGTGATGGACCAAAATCATTTTTTAAATTTCAAAGTACAGGAACGGATTATGAGGTCAATGCAACATATAATTTGAGATGAACTCTGTGAATCTGCCAGGAAAATATGATATCTGGAGCCTAATAATTTTGTGTATTAAAAGTCAGCAAAGAAGTCTCAAAGGGGCAATTTAATTTTACTAACTTTCGCTAAGGTTTGTGAAGAACCATATTTGTTGATAGTTTAGTTTAGCATTCTGATCTAACTGTAATGGCAGGTGATCTACAGTATGTCTTTTTCTACATTTCTCATCATGACAAAGGCCTACAATATGCTGTATATTTTATATTATATTAAAATAAATTGATGTTTTTAACTAGACCATGAACAAAACGTGTTTATATTTGTTTCTACAAGCCTTACTGAAAATCCATACCCCAGAAATAGACTTCTGAAGGGACCCTATATTGTCTGGAAGTCAAAAGAGGTGAAGCCTTCATAAGTGAGATGCCACATGAGCAGATGGCTCATGAGTATATAACCTTCTTTTTAGATTAGAGTGACAATCGTAGCAATCAGTTAAAACACCATTTGACTAAACTGTAATATACTTAGCAGATGCTATCTATATTTACAAGCATTTAGGCAACTGTATCTATTTAGCAAACCAAAACAGAGTGTCTTGGTAAATAGGATAATAAATGTTAATCTTCTCATTGGCACATTTCAATGACTGGAAAATATGGACATAGATGTAGCTTGGCCTTCTTCACAGATGTAGTTTAATAAGGCCTAAGTTGAAAAGAAAATGTTTTTGTTATCTAAATTTCTTTAATGGCTTCTGATATGGCCTATTTTTCTTCAGAATTATATTAATATACCACCTCATTTACTAAGCAATGCATATGACCTTTATATTGCTATATATTCTTGAATACTCAAGATATTGATGAAAACGTTATGTGAACCTCTAGGACAGTGATGGTGAACCTGAGTGCCCAAACTGTAACACAAAACCAACTTATTTTTTTCAAAGTGCCAATGCTGCAATTAGTGACTGCCACAGACAATAGACACAGGAGCCTCGCAGCCGCCCTGTCCCCTGGCTCACAGCGTGCTGCTTCAGCCACTTTGAAACAGGAAATGTAGGGTAGTGGTCCGGGCAAGAACATAGGCGAGGATTAAAAGATAACAAATGCTCAGTAAATGATGAAATCAACTGGTGAGAGTGCTGAGTGTTTAATATGATTTTAAGATCATCAATGGATGCTACACAATCCATACACACACTCCATGCCCATGGAAGTATTGTTTCAGTATTATCCTCCACCATCATAGGAGTCACCTGCAAAGAGTATTTATAATCTAGTTCAGAATTCTATCAATGCATCTCATAATCTGCACATGTCTCCATGTCTGTATCCCTAATCCCACAATACTGGAGGAATACCATGAGCCATAGGCAGCCATGGAGAGACTAGCACCCATCACCCAATGACAATACCAGAGAGCACTACTCTCCATTTCTATGCAGACCATACCACACCTGGCCTCCAGCAATAGCGGGCTCTCTGGCTACTTGGCAGCCAAGCTTGCTGTCACTCCCTTGACTGCTGCCTGGGCAATGATAGAGGAGAGGGCAAATGAGAAGAGGAGAGTGCTGTGCAATGCAGCCATGGCAGCCACCTGGTACACACTTATGAACTACGTCCACACAGACCGGCACACTACAGTCTGTCTCCCTCTCCAGCACACAGCGCACTGATCCCGGCTCTCTACACAGGATATACACAGCATTCAGCCACTTTTGGGAACCCCGAACAGCTAGGTAAGACCCTCGCTGTTTGATGTCACACCACTGTTTGCCATTGGCTGAGAGGAGCCGCTATCCTCCGTTCCTCCACCAATCACAGAGCGGCAGCTGTTATCTTCCAGAGGCTGCTTAGTGGTGTTGGTGCAGTGGAGGATTGGGACACCTGGGTCCCGGGGATGCCTGTACTGTATAGCAGTGGTTCTCAACTCCGGTCCTCGGGACCCACCAACAGGCCAGATTTTAAGTATTACCATGGGGAGGATCAGATTAGAATACTGCAATCACTGGGCAGCAAATGATATCACCTGTGATGCATTTCAGTTATCCTGCAAACCTGTTAGTGGGTCCAGAGGACAGGAGTTGAGGACCACTGCTGTATAGGATCCTAGCACCTCCTTCCCTAGACTAGTAAAAGAGACTGAGCAGCGGTGATGAGCAGAGTCATCAGACTCATCACTATTATGAAAAAAAAGTCAACAGCGGCCGTTCTGACAGGGCGGTGGAGAGAGATCTGCTGTTCACACGGGATACACTCGTCCCACAGTTAGAAACACCTCCCTAGGGAACACTTAACCCCTTGATCACCCTCTAGTGTTACCCCCCATTCACTGTCAATGGCATTTATACAGTAATCAGTGGCTATTTTTAGCTCTGATCGCTGTATAAATGTCATTGGTCCCCAAAAAGTGTCAAATCTGTCCACCGCAATATCACAGTCCTGCTAAAAATCACGGATTGCCGCCATTGCTAGTGAAAAAAAAAAAATAATAATAAAAATGCTACAAATCTATTCCCATCGTTTGTAAATGTGATAACTTTTGCGCAACCCAATCAATATACGCCTATTGCGATTTTATTTTACCAAAAATATGTAGAAGAATATATATATAGGCCTAAACTGAGGAATAAATTAGTTTTTTTATATTTATTTTTATATTTATATATTTTTTTATATTTATTTTAGCAAAAAGTTATAAAAAAAACATTTTTTTTTTCAAAATTGTCGCTCTTTGTTTGTTTATAGCGCAAAAAATAAAAAAACACAGGAAGTGATTAAATACCACCAAAAGAAAGCTCTATTTGTGGGAAAAAAAGGACGTCAATTTTGTTTGGGTTATAGGTTGGGGCAGGGGCCAT
The DNA here is from genome assembly GCA_018402905.1 of Glandirana rugosa. Lineage (NCBI taxonomy): Eukaryota > Metazoa > Chordata > Amphibia > Anura > Ranidae > Glandirana > Glandirana rugosa. The sequence goes on along the minus strand of BLSH010167180.1, from coordinate 136,025 downwards.
CTCGTTAGCAGTAGGAAACCGGCTGTTAAGCCTGAAGGCTTCACTGACAGTTTCCTTTACGTGCAATGCCAGCTCCTTCACCCAAAGAGAAAAGACGAATCGGCTTGGGGTGCCTGGACAAGTAAGTGTCCTTATATTAAAAGTTAGCAGCTACAGTATTTCTAGCTACTGACTTTTAATTTTTTTTTACCCAGACTGCAACTGCACTTTAAGGCCAACAAATGTAACACATAAGAATACTACATGTTTGGCAGTTATTTTCTATAGCACTGTTTGGAAACTGGGCTGTTGTCCTGTTTGTATGCAGATTGACAGGCTACATGGTGACATTGCTTGTCTGGATCTTTGGTTTGCACCATTCAATCTGAGCTCAAGAAATTTTATAAAACAATTTGCCCTACTAAGCTACCTTGTAAAACACCACCTCTACATCAAGTCTGTGCAGGGGAAGGCAGTGTGAATATCGGTTGGGTCTGGAAGAGTGACAACTGTGGACCATAAACATGTAGCTTTTGGTGTGTCACTATATAATCCTTATCATGTTCTTTCTGAACCAGATGAAGTTTCAGAATTTGCAAGGATGTTGGGGAGGATGATGACCTTCGTGAGTGCTAGGATGGAGGTCCCATTTCCTTTGCCAAAAGTAAATGCATGTAACATATCTGATGCAACAAAGCAGACAGGTATAATATATGAGGATCCAAAAAATAGAAGCTAAATGTTTACCTGGTGCTCCTGCCTTAGGAGATAAGAGTAGCATTTTAAATGCTTTCAAGAGTGCAATGTTGATGTTGTTGTACACTTTGGTACCAATGATTTGTCACAGAATTATATGTATTCTATATACAAAAACTTTCAGAGTTTGGGCCAGGATCTTCAGCCTTGCATTTTCAAAGGTCTTATAATGTCTATAATGAACAAAAAGTATTTTGCAGGGTTTTTGTTTCTCAGGACTTGGCTGATGGAGTGGTTAATGCAGTTAGAGTTTCTGGTACTCCAACAATAGTCAGCAGTGTTTGTCAGGTCATGTGCACTAAGACTCATAGTTTAGGTAACTAGTTCTATAAGCTGACAGCTATTATGCCGGGGAATATCTTGGACTGTGTTGTGATTACAGAGACATAATTCAGGGATTCAAATCACTGAGAAATAGCTATGCCAGGGCACACACTATACAGAAATATGAACATTTTATAAAATTAATAATAGTATAGAAAACAAATGAATTACTTGAAACCTTATGGGTCGGCCTAAAGGAAGAAAGGAATCTTTCCTTTGAATCGGTGTAGTATATAGGCCCCAGGACAGTCTGAGGATTATGATAACCTGTTGATCGATGAGATAACTCAAATTACAATGATTTTAATTATGAGTTACTTCAATGTGCTGGACATCACCTGCCCTTATAGGTAACAGAGATTTATTTGAGACATAGAAAGGGGTTTCTCTAAAACAGTTAATAAAAGGGCCAACCAGTTTTTCTAGACCTGGTACAGACAAATGAGGATCAACTGTCTGATGTTAAGATGAAAGTTTGGTGATCACCAATGCCTTTGGCTGATGTTAGAGCAACGATTAAAAATTAATTTACAAAGACAAAGGTTTGTAGAGGACATATTTTTCTCAAATGGCTGAATTTAAAAAAATAAAAGATTGGAGTAAAATGGCAGGATTCTATAATCAGTTTATACTTTTAAAAGGGAACTAAATTATATACAGTATCTCACAACAGTGAGTACACCCCTCACATTTTTGTAAATATTTTATTCTATCTTTTCATGTGACAACACTGAAGAAAAGACACTTTGCTACAATGTAAATTAGTGAGTGTACAGCTTGTATAACAGTGTAAATTTGCTGTCCCCTCAAAATAACTCAACACACAGCCATTAATGTCTAAACCGCTGGCAACAAAAGTGAGTACACCCCTAAGTGAAAACGTCCAAATTGGGCCCAATTAGCCATTTTCCCTCCCCGGTGTCATGTGACTCGTTAGTGTTATAAGGTCTCAAGTGTGAATAGAGAGCAGGTGTGTTATATTTGGTGTTATCGCTCTCATTCTTTCATACTGGTCACTGGACGTTTAACATGGCACCTCATGGCAAAGAACTCTCTGAGGATCTGCAAAAAAGAATTGTTGCTCTACATAAAGATGGCCTAGGCTATAAGAAGAATGCCAAACCTGGAAACTGAGCTGCAGCATGGTGGCCAAGACCATACAGCGGTTTAACAGGACAGGTTCCATTCAGAACAGGCCTGGTCATGGTCGACCAAAGAAGTTGAGTGCACGTGCTCAGCATCATATTCAGAGGTTGTCTTTGGGAAATAGATGTATGAGTGCTGCCAGCATTGCTGCAGAGGTTGAAGTGGTGAGGGGTCAGCCTGTCAGTGCTTAGACCATAAGCCACACACTGCATCAAATTGGTCTGCATGGCTGTCGTCCCAGAAGGAAGCCTCTTCTAAAGATGATGCACAAGAAAGCCCGCAAACAGTATACTGAAGACAAGCAGACTAAGGACATGGATTGCTGGAACCATGTGCTGTGGTCTGATGAGACCAAGATAAACTTATTTGGTTCGGATGGTGTCAAGCGTGTGTGGCGGCAACCACGTGAGGAGTACAAAGACGAGTGTGTCTTGCCTACAGTCAAGCATGGTGGTGGGTGTGTCATGGTCTGGGGCTGCATGAGTGCTGCCGGTATTGGGGAGCTACAGTTAATTGAAGGAACCATGAATGCCAACATGTACTGTGACATACTAAAGCAGAGCATGATCCCCTCCCTTCGGAGACTGGGCTACAGGGCAGTATTCCAACATAATGACCCAAACACACCTCCAAGACGACCACTGTCTTGCTAAAGAAGCTAAGGGTAAAGGTGATGGATTGGCCAAAAATGTCTCCAGACCTAAACCCTATTGAGCATCTGTGGGGCATCCTCAAAGGGAAGGTGGAAGAGAGCAAGGTCTCTAACATCACCACCAGCTCCGTGATGTCATCATGGAGGAGTGGACGAGGACTCCAGTGGCAACCTGTGAAGCTCTGGAGAACTCCATGCCCAAGAGGGTTAAGGCAGTGCTTAAAAATAATGGTGACCACACAAAATATTGACACTTTGGGCCCATTTTGGACATTTTCACTTAAGGGTATACTCAGTTTTGTTGCCAGCGGTTTAGGCATTAATGGCTGTGTATTGAGTTATTTTGAGGGGACAGCAAATTTACACTGCTATACAAGCTGTACACTCATTAATTTACATTGTAGCAAAGTGTCATTTCTTCAGTGTTGTCACATGAAAAGATAAAATAAAATGTTTACAAAAATGTGAGCGGTGTACTCACTTTTGTGAGATACTGTAGATAGAAAAATATATAAAAACAGAAGAACTGGATGGACTTGTGTCTTTTTTCAACCTGACTAACTATATGTAACTATGTAAGAAATGAGGCCAAACATATAATCAGTGCTGCCAAAGGACATCAAGAGGAGGAAGTGGCTTAATCCATTAAAAAAAAGGGCCAACATATTTTTTAGGTATATCAATGACAAAAAGAAAAAGGTACAATGGGATCACAAAAAAGAAAACTGGGTATTATACTTATGTTGAGGGAGACCTGGATGTACCACCCTCTTTCAAATAACACAGCAGCACCGACTATACCCACACACTGTATACACACACACACACTGTATACACACACAATAACTCATCTATTGGGTGCCCTTTCAACCCTTTCTGGAACTTCTGCCAGTGGGAAAGTGTGGGGATGACAATGCTGAGCTTGAGTAACATGATAGGCATAGGTCAGACTGCAGAAGTCAGGTTGGAGAACACAGGGGCAGGAGTAGAAGACAGAAAGTCAGGACTGAACAGTGCTGGGACAGAGTAAGAAGACCTAATTGACAGAAGCCAAGGGGTTATTCTGCCTGCTGTCAAAAACGAAAAAACGGGAATTCCACCCACCACCTGCCCACCCATCTGCCACTCCACTGCTGCACAGTACTGCCATCTTCTTCTCTGACATCATTAGGAGTCAGCTGTGTCTTATGGGTTCCTGCAGCTAGCCCCCCTGATGTCACACATGCACTGTGGCATGCCATCAGAGGGCCCGCAGCAAGAACTAGGAAGAGACAGCTAGCTTCCTGATGATGCTCCAAATTGTGTGCACTGTACAGTACCCAAGGCCTCCTGGTATTCATGGTACGAGGAGGCCATGGGTGACTTGGACATCATTCAAGCCAAGGTGAGAATCTTTAATGTGCAGGGAATGCACAAATGCAAAAATGTAAAGAAATAATTGTCCAATTGTTAGAGAGGAGGGTGGCAGGAGGGTGGCAGGATTAAAATGATGGTAAATAGATGGAGAGGATGAAAGTCTGCTTTGAGCCCAGGTTCACACTGCTCTGACATGAAAGTCACACGATCTCCAATCCGACATTGCCCTGCAACTTCAGTCTGACTTTGATCTGACTTAATGTGACTTTTTGCACTCTATGGCATTGAAGTCGGATCAAAGTAGTGCAGGAACCTTTTCTAAAGTCAGAGCAACTGGTGAAAGATCAGTTAAAACAGCTCTCATAGGGAAACATTTCATTTGACATGTCATGCGACTTGTGCTCTCACAAGTCGGATTCCATGTTGCCCCAGTGTGAACTGGGCCTAAATAGCGATCTTGGAGCCCATCCTTCCTATCGGTAGCCCTGACCATAATGTTTCGTACTAGGTAGCGTTCTATTTAATCTGTTTTGCTAATGACACAAAAGTGTGCAATAGGGTTGATATTCTTGGAGATGTTTGTAACGTTGAACATGATTTTGCATTGCTTGAAGCATGGTTGAACAGTGGTAACTGCAGTTAAACTTTTGTAAATGCAAAAAATGCATTAAGGACAAAATAATCATCTGATAGAGTACAATATTGGGTGTACAGTGTTGGTCAGAACTACATAGGTTAAATATTCAGGAGTGTTTATTTCAGATGATTACAAAATAATAAGGGAAATAGTGAGCCTCACCAGAGGTATCATCAGCAGATGGTAGAAGACCCTGATTCCCCTACAGTGTGTAAATCTTTAGTTACACCTCATTTAGAATACAGTGTCCAGTTCTGGAGACCTCATTTACCAAAACATATTGATAAAACACAGATGGGCAACAAAAATGGTGAAAGGTCTGGGAGATAAAACATATCAGAAGAAACCACGGGAACTTAATATGTACAGTCTTGAGGAAAGAATGGAAAGGTGGGGGGCATGACTGACACTTTGAAATACAAAGGGGGTGAAGAGGGTCAACAAGGTTCAGAAGGACAGTATTTCCATATTTCTATACACAGACCAAAATGCTCCATAAAAACAAAACAAAAACTCACTAATGCTTCTATGACCTCATACTGGTCTCTAACCTCTACTCCTCCACTATAAAGCATGTTACAAATCTGACATTGCATGAGAACTTGGGAGAGACTCTACCCACTGCAGATTAAACAGAGATATCAGTTAAAACAATAAGAAGCTTGGTGATTTTTTTTTACCATGAGAATTCTTGCAAATTGTTGTTTTGCTGGTATTTTTCCCAGACTAGGATACCAAAATGTATGCCCTCATACACACCAAGTTGTAGAATTCCAGGCTATCCTTAAATAGTCTTAAAAATGCTCCCTATACTTATCAATGTTCAACCCATTCCAGTCTGGCCAGAGTATCCGGCTCTATTATCAGCCAGCGTTGGATGCAGGGAAGAAAAGGGACCATCGACAATGGCCATGGGAGCCTCTAGGTGACGTCACTGCTCCCAGGCATTCCCAACCATTATTGAGCATGCTTCTCTCCCCTGCCACCACTGCTGGATGACACGGGGGTCACGCAGGCTTAGAATAGGTAAGTATATACATCTTTCTTACACAGGTTAGTTGGCATAGTTGTTAGGATGGGGCAATTTTAAGACTAGTTAGGTTTAGCCTGGAATTCTACATTCAGTTAAGGATAAACTGAGCACTGTCTTTGTGGACAGGCATTTTACATTTTTTTTTCAATCAAAAAGACTTTTACTGAGTTATCAATACATTCATGAAGACATTATGTATGGCACCACAGTGGAGTACAATCTTTACAGCACAGGAGTCACAACCTGACATAAACATAAATACACAACCCAGGTATTATATCTGTAACTAACATTTGACATCTCCTCTCTTTCTTCTCCCCACTCTCCACTATCGATCATTTCAAATTAAGATACATGTATTGACAGGGTATATAAACTATAACCAGTCCTGACGTACCTCCCGTAAAGGGGTGGTACAAATTGCGAAAGGAAATGTGCATCATCTTAGTTTGATATCCTCATCAGGTATCTGGAGCAACATATTTAGATTAACAAGAACATCAAAGAAAAGAAAAAAAGAAAAAAAAAGGGGAAAGAACAAACCCCAAAACATTTTTAGAACTTGTCGACTCTAGATGGGTTAGAGTCTTAACAGTCTGTCCACAATAAGCTGAGGTGGTGCAAGTCTGTTGTCCTCCAGCCAGGCCTGCCAAATAGAGTTACATTTTTGGGGGGCATTCCTGTGGGAATATGCCAGTTGCTCCCTCAGGAGCAGGGAATTGATGTATGCTATCCATTGTCCTTTTGTCAGGCTTTTAGGTGCCATCCAATATCTAGCTATGAGTTTTCTTGCCAAATATAACAATCTTGTAATCATAAGATAGGTACCCGTTTGATATGTTTCAATGTCTATTGCCCCTAGCAAACATACCAGGGGAGTAAAAGGCACGGGTATCTGAGTTAAATATGAAATAACCTGTGTAACCTCAGCCCAGTAACATTTAACCACTTCCTTACCGGCGTATAGTAAAAATACGCCGGCAAGGTGGACTCCCCATCCTAAGTGGACGTCATATGACGTCCTCTTGTTTTCGCCGCTTTGCGGGCCCTCAGGGGCCCGCATCGCGGCGATCGGGGACCGGCCGTGTCCCTCGGGACCCCGGCCTTCCGTGATCGGGGTAAAGAGCCAATAAAATTGGCTCTTTACCACGTGACCGGCTGTTTCCTATCACAGCCGGTCACTGACAACAATGGCGACTGAGCGGCGTGCAGCGCGGCGATCGGGGGGCGGGCTTGTCCCTCGGACAAAGCCCAACCCCGATCACGGTAAAGAGCCAATAGTATTGGCTCTTTACCACGTGACCGGCTGTGTCCAATCACAGCCGGTCACAAAATGAAGGGAATCCGCGGTAACGAGCTGTTACCGGGTTCTCCCCTTCACACACCGATCGTGTGTGAGGAGGAGATAGCGGTAACAGCTCGTTACCGCTTACTGTCAGCACCAAGCACACTGATTGCCCCCCCTCCAATAAAGAGTACCTGTCACCACCCCATCAGAGTACCTGTCACCTGCCCATCAGAGTACCTGTCACCTGTCCATCAGAGTACCCGAGTACCTGTCACCTGCCCATCTGAGTACCCGAGTACCTGTCACCTGCCCATCTGAGTACCCGAGTACCTGTCACCACCCCACCAGAGTACCTGTCACCTGTCCATCAGAGTACCCGAGTACCTGTCACCTGCCCATCTGAGTACCCGAGTACCTGTCACCTGCCCATCTGAGTACCCGAGTACCTGTCACCACGTCCATGAGACCACCCCACCACTGTCCATGAGCCCATGAGTCTACCCGTCCACTGTCCATGAGCCC
>BLSH010167180.1:114376-125883 GCA_018402905.1 Glandirana rugosa | reverse complement strand
TGTATGTGGCCAGGCTGTGTAAAAGTCTTACACATGGGGTATCGCCATACTCAGGAGGAGTTGCAGAATGTATTTTAGGGTGTCATTACAAGTATGCATATGCTGTGTGTGAGAAATAACTTGTTGTTTAACAATTTTGTGTAAAAAAAAACAAAAAAAAAAACAATTCTTCATTTTGCAAAGAATTGTGGGAAAAAATTACAACTTCAAAAAACTCACCATGCCCCTTACTAAAAACCTTGGAATGTCTACTTTCCAAAAAGGGGTCATTTGGGGGGTATTTGTACTCTCCTGGCTTGTTAGGGTCTCAAGAAATGAGATAGGTGGTCAGTACATCAGGTGTGATCAATTTTCAATGATTGGCACCATAGCTTGTAGACTCTATAACTTTCACAGAGACCAAATAATATCCACTAATTTGGGTTATTTTTACCAAAGATGGGTAGCAGTATAAATTATCGCCCAAATTTATGAAGAAAAATTATTTTTTTTGCAAATTTTTTCAATACAAACTAAAAAAAAGTGTTTTTTTTTTCAAAATTTTCGCTACTTTTTCGCTTATATTGAAAAAAATAAAAAACCCAGCAGTGATTATATACCACCAAAAGAAAGCTCTATTTGTGAGAAAAAAATGATAAAAATTTCATATGGGTGCAGTGTTGCATGACTGAGTAATTGTCATTTAAAATGTGAGAGTGCTGAATGCTGAAAATTGGTCTGGTAAGGAAGGGGGTGTAAGTGTCCTGTATGGAAGGGGTTAAGCTTTGGACATCTCCAGATCATATGGATAAAATCCCCCGGGTGAACCTTACATTTCGGGCATAGCGGAGAATCCCTCAGTCCCCATTCATGAAGTCTGACAGGTATTCGGTACGCCCTGTGTAAGATGAATAACTGGGATAGTTTGTGGGAGGCCGACACCGAGACCGCCGGAATCGCCTCCAACACCATATCCCATTGATCTGCGTCTATCTCTCCCAGATCTGCTGTCCATTGTGCCCTACATCCTGCTCTGTTCGATCTTGTGTTGTCAACAAAAGTGTTGAGTATATTCTAGAGATCAGTCCTCATTTAATGGTGGCTTTAGTGAGCTCAGTCAGTATAGGTGATGCCATGGGTACTAACTTATTAGTTCGTTCTTGGGCCTGTAGGGCATGGCGAAGTTATAGGTATTGATATAATTGTTTAGAGGATAAGTAGAATTCCCGGCATAGCTGTGCGAAAGACCTCAAGCACCCCCCAGAATAAAGTTGGCATAGGAACCAGATACCCCCGCACCTCCAGCCGGAGAATCCCTACAGTTTATTTAACTCGGGATAACGTGGGTTGCCCCAAAGTGGGGTGAAGCAGAGGGGTCCGTCCACTTTTAAGATGTCCTTGGTCGCCCTCCACACCCTTTTAAGGAGATCCGCTGTCGGGGCTGAAGTCACTATAGCAGGGAGGTCCATTTCTAGGTGGGAGGCAGCTGTCAACCCAGGATTCGTTCTAGTCAGTAATTGGACAATGGGATTTGGATTATCCACTATACCCCAACCCGCCATCTGTTGTGAGTTGTGAGAAGAAATATGTTTTGGTGTGTGGGACCGCCAGACCTTCCCCTGTCCTTCCCATGTTGTAAGCTCGAAAGACTGATTTGGGCTCTCTGCTTCTTCCATTGAAGGTCTCTAAACTGGGAATCTATGGAATTAAACCAGCGGTTTGATATCCACATTGGGGAATTATGAAGGAGGTACAGTAGCTGTGGGGCCCATATCATTTTGATTAGATTAACCCTTCCCACCACTGACAGGGGAAGTTTGCACCAAGTCTGACCTTTATCCTTTTGTCTAGCTAGTAAGGGTTTCAAATTTAGGCGAAGATAATCAGTCGGTTCAGGGGTAACCACGACTCCTAAGTACCGGAATGAACTTGCAATCAGGATTTGTCCTGTGTCTCCTGGTAAGTCAGACAGCAGGGGATAAATGGGCATAAGAATCGACTTTGACCAGTAATGGCAAAACCCGAAAATCGTCCAACATTTTTAATTAATTGCATTACCGCTCTAAGGGATTGATCCGTGTCTCCGAGATATAGCAACGCGTCGTCCGCGTATAGCGATGTCTTGTCTTCCAAAGGTCCCCTACGGAAGCCCACTATATCTGTCCTGTTACGTATCATAATGGCCAAAGGTTCCACCGCCAGGGCAAAAAGCAGGGGGGACAACGGGCACCCCTGCCGAGTGCCCTTATGGAGGGAAATAGGGGAAGACAAGGCATTGTTATTTTTTATTATAGCCATGGGAGCAGAATACAGAATTCTCACCCATTTAATAAACGAGTCACCCAGGTCAAATCTGTCCAAGATCTCCCAGAGGTAGGGCCACTCCACACTATCCAAAGCTTTAGCCGCGTCCAGTGAGAGAATGGCCTTACCCCCTGGGTTGTCTACAGGAATCTGCAAGTTAAGGAACAGGCGTCTAATATTATCCACTGTAGCTCTAGTAGGTATGAACCCAGATTGGTCATAGTGGATCAATTTACCTATCACTTTAGATAGCCTAGTGGCCAAGACCTTGGCCAGCTACTTAACATCCATATTCAGTAAACAAATGGGCCTATACGAATCAGGCTAGAGTGCGTCCTTTCCCGGCTTCGGGATCAGCACTATAACTGCCTCGTTCATGGTGTCCGTTAGTCTGCCCCCTCAGCCGCCTCAACAAAAGTTTCTAGCAGCTTGGGTAGGAGAACACCTCGTACCTTAAATATATATTCGCAGGTAAGCCGTCAGATCCCGGAGACTTGTGCCTCTGGGCCCCCGTTAGTGCGTCAGTCAACTCCTCGAGGGTAATCGGGGAGTTCAATGCCACCTTGTCCTCATCTGACACCCTTGGGATAGGACAGCCCTCCAAAAAACCCTGCAAGTCCTCTACCCTAGTTTGTGTCTTGGTTAGAGTAGAAGTTATAAAATACCGCAAGTATGTCTGGAGTGGACGTGGCCACATCCCCTAGACCGGACTTGATTGCTGTTATCGCTGAGGTTGCTCTCTGTGATTTGACGATAAGTGCCAGCATATGGCCCATATTTTCACCCTCCTCAAAATACTCTAGCTGAAGGAAGTATTGTTTCTTTTCAGCAGCTGACGTGATCACTGAGTTATACAGAGTGTGCCTCATGCCACTCTGCTTTGGTATACTGGGTGGGGTTAGCTATCTTTCTCTCTCTATCCTGTAGGTCCACTCTTCCCATACTCTTGACTTACACTTTACCTTTGTGATCTGCCTAATCAATGAACCCCTCAGGAAGGCCTTGAGGGAGTCCCACACCACAGAAGTACTGGCCGTCCAGGCATTGTAGCGGATGAACTCCTCTAGCTCCCCGTGCACACCATCCACCGATGGGAACAGGGTCAGCCAGAATGGGTTCAGCCTCCACAATGGGCGGGGGGCCAAACTGACGTCACCCAAAATGGGGAGTGATCGGATAGCAGTCTAGGTTCGTAGGCTGAATCCCGTACATACAATAACATATCATCATTGCATAGACCCATGTCTATTCGGGAGAAACCCTCACGTGCAGTTGAGTGGCAAGAATAACGCCTCTCAGTGCCATGCCGCTCCCTCCATACATCTTTTAGACCCAATTCCCTTATCAATAAAGCGAAAACTTTGCTCCCCCTCCCCGATGAGGATGCATTCCCTACAAGCGAAAATCTATCCAACTGGGGGTCGAGAACGTTATTATAATCCCCTAGGGCCAGCACTGGTTTCCCGGGGTAAAGAGCTAGAAATTGGGCCAAGCTTTTTAAAACATCTGGAGAGAATGGCGGGGGGACATAGATTGATGCAACGATACACTCAAAACTGTTAATTTTGCATAACAAAAAGATGAATCTGCCATCACTGTCTGTCCGCTGCTGTAAACATAGAAAAGTTACACTATTAGCTATCAACACACTTGTCCCTCTGGAGTAGGAATAATATGTAGAATGAAATTGAGTTTTATATTTGCTGGAGCGCAGCAGTCGGACAGTTTCAGGCATTAAATGCGTCTCCTGTAAACATATTACATGAGGCTGTATTCTGGCAAAATATTTAAACATTGCAGTTTGTTTGACCTTGTCCCCTAGCCCCCTTATGTTCCAGGTTAATAATGTTAAGCCCTTGTCCGTTAGTCTAGCCATGACTTATCTAGTGAAGTATAAACAGAAATGGGTAGCAGTTCCTCTCCCCCCATATATTTCTCATACCAGTCAACAACATGAGGCGACCCCTCCAGGTCCTGCACACAATATACGTCCAAATTTGCCCATAAGTTCATGTGATTTGTCTTGCACCCAACTCACCACCCGGTGAGGCTGGATATGTCAGCTCCCTGTGGACAGAAGTAGCATAGTCCCATCTGTATGAACAAAAGAATAAAATACGAAAAACAAAGGAAAAACAGCAAAGCATCAAGTAAACAATCTTGGCCGGTGCTCAATAGGGCTCTAGAACCGCAAGAACCCTACCCATACCAAGAAGGGGTAAAGTCCTCTCAGGAAAAACTCAGGGGGGCCCCACTGTGGCCGTGCTGAGAAAAGATTTTTACTCATGGGATAAGTGCTGATTGGCTTCAGCAGTGTGTGAGATCCAGGCTGTGGAGGACTCCTTCTCTTCTATCCTCACCCCTTGTCTCTGGAAAGCTGAAGGGGTCTTCATACAGTTCAGCTCAGCTGCCTCTACATGGCTCAACAAGAGAAATACTACTGACTGCTTATCCAGGCACCAGGCCACCAGTCGGAGACAGTTGACGGTGGAACCTTTGTCCTACTGTTTTTGCGTTTTGTACCAAGCTGTTTGTGAGTATGTTTTTATGCTTTTAAATAAACTACATCATCAAGGATAATGCGCTAGGCCAGTGCGCCCCTCTGTGCCTCTTTGTTTTTCCCATATTAGGAATCTCAGAGTCGTCCGCTCCATAGGGGTAGAGAGACCAGACAGTAGGAGGCTCAGTGGACTAATTAGGATTGCTAGACCCAGTCACCTCACCCCTATTTAAGAAGCACAACATCTTAAGGCACCTTTGCATAGTAAGAGACAAACACCTCATATTTAGGCGCGTTGTTGTCGCAGGTTCCGTTCCTCAGTGTCCAGCCAGTTTAAAGCGGAGGTCCGGGCTAAAAAAAAAAATTAAAAGTCAGCAGCTACACATACAGTAGCTGCTGACTTTTAATATTAGGACACTTACCTGTCCTGGACTCCAGCGATGTCGGCACCCGCCGCCGATCTTCGGATCGGGGGACGGGTGCAGCCGCCTCCATCGCGGGTAAGGGAACCCGGACGTGTAAGCAGTACAGCTTCACGCCGGGCACCTTACCGCGCATGCGCGAGCTCTGCCACGCTCTGCTACTGGCCAAGCGGCCAGTAGCAGAGCGAGCAGGGAGGAGGGAGCCGGCTTCTGACGTCAGCGGCCGCGTCCGCCGGCCAGAACTCCCGGAAGTGTGGAAAAGGACACCTGTCTAAAGACAGGTGTCCTCTTCCCCCTCCCCCCCGAAAGGTGCCAAATGTGACACCTGAGGGGGGGAGGAATCCAACCAGCGGAAGTTCCACTTTAGGGTGGAACTCCGCTTTAATGCCGCTGCAGGGTTGTCAAAGAAGTGAGAGCTGCCATTGGCAATAACTTTCAGTTTGGCAGGATATAACATAAAGTATTGAACAGCAAGAGCCCGGAGTCTCTTCTTAATGTCTAAAAATTTGGAGCATTGCCTTTGCAGCTCTGCCGAGAAATCCGGAAACAGGGATACTTTCACATTATCAACTTTGAGTTCTGTAGCTGATCTCGCCTTAGCCAGGATGGCATCTCTGTCCTTGTAGTTCAGCAGACGGAACAGGAAGGGTCTAGGGGGGGCTCCCTGAGGCGGAGGGCATGCTGGAACTTGGTGGGCCCTTTCCACTGCAAACATGGGGGAGAATGACTCTTTACCAAACACCTCCGTGAGCCAGGCCTCAATGAAGGCCACAGGGCTTTTGCCCTCCGCTCTCTCAGGGATGCCCACGGCCCTAATATTATTCCTTCTTAGGTGGTTCTCCATGTCCTCTAATCTAGCTGTGTTAGTTGCAGACATTGATTGTACATGGCGAACATCCCTTTGTAATGGCTGCCACTCGTCTTCTAAGGATCCCACGTGGCCTTCCAGGGCCGATGTACGCTCGCATAGTTTTTGCATATCATGGCGCATCAGTGAGATCTCTACCTTTATGCCCTTCATCTCCCCCGACAAGCCAGCAATGGAGTTATTACTGGCCATGATGGCCTTAAATATATTCCAGAGTGTGGGCTCCAGATCCTCACCCCCCTGCCCGGGCGCCATCACTGCGCTGGATGCCTGGGTCTGTGTTTGTGTACTCACATGTGGTGTTGCATGGCCGTCATCCAGCAGCCGATTCACTCCATCGAGCGATCCCCGATCATCTTCCAGCTCACCTGGGTCCATCATGGCAGGCAGGGGGGATCCTTCCAGTTTTTTGCAAATAGTCTCTGCGCGGCCTCCTTAGCTGAACGAGGAGGGTGAGCGCCATCTTGGCCTGGAGTGTCCGGTGGGGCCTTGGGACCTGCACCTCGCTTGGACATGTTAGTCGCTGCACTAAGTCACCTCGATGATAGCAGACGCGATGCAGATCTCTGGGGTGCTTGTCCCGGTGTTGAGAGACACAGGATGGCGGTGCTAACAGGAGGATTAGTCAGGATAGTCAGCGGAGCTGTCTCTAGTGCATCCTACTCCATGCCGTTCGTTGCCGCGCCCCCCAGGCATATTACATTTCTAAAGGAATGACGGCCATGGCTTGATTATATTTATTCAAATAACTTTTTAGCAGATTCCCTTTTGATATGAGAACCTAGAATGCCCCTTTCCACTTTCCATCTACCAAAGAATGGTAAGTAATAATATGTTCAGTTGCTGCTGTTAATCTCTAAATGGGAAGAGCCTGATGAATCACAGGAATCTCTCCCCATTCAAAGATCGTGCTACATGCATTTGTTCAATAGGAAATGTAGGTCATCAGTAAAATGTTGAGATTTGAGTAGGATTGTAGGTAGAGGTAAACTTTTATTATTAATATACAGTCTGCTCATAAGTTTACATACCCTGGCAGAATTTATGATTTCTTGGCCATTTTTCAGAGAATATGAATGATAACACAAAAACATTTCTTATTATCAATCAACTGTGTTTACTCTTTTTAAATCATAATGACAACAGAAACTACCCAAATAACCCTGATCAAAAGTGTACATACACTGGTGATTTTGGCCTGATAACATGCACATAAGTTGACACAAAGGGGTTTGAATGGCTATTAAAGGTAACCACCCTCACCTGTGATCTGTTTGCTTGTAATTAATGTGTGTGTATAAAAGGTCAATGAGTTTCTGGACTCCTGACAGACCCTTGCATCTTTCATCAAGTGCTGCACTGACGTTTCTGGATTCTGAGTCATGGGGAAAGCAAAATAATTGTCAAAGGATCTGTGGGAAAAGGTAGTTGAACTGTATAAAACAGGAAAGGGATACATAAAGATATTCAAGGAATTGAGCATGCCAATCAGCAGTGTTCAAACTCTAATCAAGAAGTGGAATATGAGGGGTTATGTTGAAACCAAACCATGGTCAGGTAGAACAACTAAAATTTCATCCACAACTGCCAGGAAAATTGTTCAGAATGCAAAGAAAAACCCACAAATAACTTCAGGTGAAATACAGGACTCTGAAAAAGTGGTGTGGCTGTTTCAAGAAGCACAATAAGGAAGCACTTGAAGAAAGATGGTCTGCATGGTTGGGTCGCCAGAAGAAAGCCATTACTATGCAAATGCCACAAAGTATCCCGCTTTACAATACGCCAAACAGCACAGAGACAAGCCTCAAACCTTCTGGCACAAAGTCATTTGGAGTGATGAGACCAAAATTGAGCTTTTTGGCCACAACCATAAACGCTACATTGGAGGAGAGGAGTCAAGGCCTATGATGAAATTCCTACTGTGAAACACGGAGGTGGATTGCTGATATTTTGGGGATGTGTGGGATGTCTTTGGACATTCCAACATGACAATGATCCAAAACACAAGGCCAAGTCGACCTGTCATTGGCTACAGCAGAATAGGTTCTGGAGTGGCCATCTCAGTCTCCTGATCTCAATATCATTGAGCCACTCTTGGAAGATCTCAAACATGCAGTTCATGCAAGACAGCCCAAGAATTTCCAGGGACTGGAGGCTTTTTGCCAAGAGGAATGGGCAGCTTTACCATATGAGAAGATAAAAAGCCTCATCCACAAATACCACAAAAGACTTCAAGCTGTCATTAATGTTGACCAGTTCCGAACCGGCTTGCGTACTTTTACTGCTGCAGAGTGGAAGCGTATCGCGAATCACCGTTTATAAACAGCGCATTAGCCTGCCGCACGCTCCATGAGTGTGGCTGTGGGTCGAGCGGACTTGAAGTCCGTCGGTGACCCACGATCGCCTGGTACACAAGAAAAGCGGGGAACCGTTGATGTAAACCCTGTCATCGGGATCAGTTAGATCTGTTATGCCCCTGGCAGCCCAGCCCCCACACAGTTAGAACACGCCTAGGGACACACAGTTAACCCCCTGATTGCCCCCTGCAGGTTAACCCCTTCCCTGCCAGTGACATTTATACAGTAATCAGTGTTTTTTTTTAGATCTGATCGCTGCATAAATGTCAATGGTCCCAAAAAAGTGTTAAAAATCTCCGACATGTCCGCCGCAATATCACAGTCCTGATAAAAATCGGTTTGTAAACGCGTCAACCTTTGCGCAAACCAATCAATAAATGCTGATCACAATTTTTTTTACCACAAATATGTTGAAGAATATATATCAGCCAAAACTGATGAATACATTTGTTTTTTTTATATATTTTTTTTTGGATATGTATTATAGCAAAAAGTAAAAAAATATTGTTTATTTTTTCAAAATTGTCGCTCTTTGTTTATAGAGCAAAAAATAAAAACCACAGAGGTGATCAAATACCACCAAAAGAAAGCTCTACTGTGGGAAAAAAAGATGTCAATTTCGTTTGGGTACATTGCATGACCACCCAGTTGTCAGTTAAAACGACACAGAGCCAAATCGCAAAAAGTGCTCTGGTCAGGAAGGGGGTAAATCCTTCTGGGGTTGAAGTGGCTAAAGGTGGTAATACACGATATTAAGAACGGGGGTGTGTAAACTTTTGATCAGGGACATTTGGGTAATAACTGACTTCAGCCAAACACTAACCATGAGTGAAAGAAAAGTTTGTGTTATCATTCATATTCTCTGGAAAATAGCCAAGAAATCACAAATTATGCCAGGGTATGTAAACTTATGTGTACAACTGTATGTATTATTCTTTTTTATTTGCTTTTCATACACCTTGCAGTATCTTACATTTTTTAATTTTATCTGTTGTTACTCAATGGGGGCACAGCACAAGCCACATACTAAATGCACAATTTTCATCTTGCGTTGTGAAAAAAATAATACATAAACAGAAACTTTCCCTGAAGTTTTAAAAACAAGATATACACTATGGGCCATCTATATGAAAGCTCTGCCTTGGTGGATAGCAAAGCATCCAATTAGAGTTGAGCAAACTCGAACTGTAAAGTTCGGGTTTGTACAGAACTTTAGGGTGTCCGTGTCCCGAACCCGGACATTTGAGAAAAAGTCTGGGTTCGGGTTAGGGGTTCGGGTATTTTTTCGCGCCTGTTGAATAGCTGCAGGGCAGCCAATCAACAAGCGTTTCACTCGTTTGCCCTTAGAAGCCATCACAGCCATTCCTACTAATGGCATGGCTGTGATTGGCCAGTGCATCATGTGACCCAGCTTCTATATAAGCTGGAGTCACGTAGTGCTGCATGTAACATAATCTCATACTAGTGTAGGGAGAGGATGCTGCTGCTGCTGCTGTGAGGGACAGATTAGCTTTAGAAAATCTGATAAAAACAGCGATTTATTGGTGGGTGGGTGCTAGAGGAGATTTTTGTTTGCTAGAGTACATTTTGTTTGCAAAGCAAAGTGCCTCATATAAAGCCTAAGCAATTTTTCTGTTTGTTAGGTGGGCGTTTGCACTTGCAACTGCTTGTGTGTCAGGGACACTACTTTAATTGTGTTCTGTTAGTTCAGTTGGCAACATTTTGGCATATTTAAATACTGCTTTTACATTGCAGTTAGACAAATTTAATTTTTTTTTTTTTTTTTTGTGCAAAATATTACATTTGCGGGCTGCGGGGCATTTCTTGCACAAAATTTAAAAGTATGTCTACATTGCTGGTTTAAAAAAAAAAAAATGATTCTAAATACTACATTTGCGGCCAATGGTGCATTTCTTGCACAACAATAAAAAGTGAGTCTACATTGCTGGTTTAAAAAAAAAAATATTCGAAATACTACATTTGCGGCCAGCAGTGCATTTCTTGCACAAAAATAAAAAGTACGTCTACATTGATGGTTTTAAAAAAAAAGAATAATAAATAGTGCTATATAGTACATTTGCACCTTGCTGTGCATTTCTTGCACAAAATTAAAAAGTGCGTCGACATTGCTGGTTTTTTAAAAAAAAAAAAAAATAGTGCTACATAGTACATTTGCACTTTGCTGTGCATTTCTTGCACAAAATTAAAAAGTGCGTCGACATTGCTGGTTTAAAAAAAAAAAAAAATAGTGCTACATAGTACATTTGCACCTTGCTGTGCATTTCTTGCACAAAATTAAAAAGTGCGTCTACATTGCTGGTTTAAAAAAAAAGAATAATAAATAGTGCTACATAGTACACAGCCAACGTGGACAAGATAACGTTTATTAAAATGAACCAGGCATGGATCCCACAAGACTTGTCTGTACCTTGTGCAGAATAGACATTTATACCGGCCTCACGCAGCCATTGGTATACTTTAGTGAACTTATTCTTTTTTTTTTTATAGAACATAAGTCTTTATTAGAGTTGAGCGAACCCGAACTGTAAAGTTCAGGTCCGTACCGAACTTTTGGGTGTTCGGGTCCGGGTTCTGGTATTTTATTCCACGTGTTGAAAAGCTGTAAAGGGCAGCCAATCAACAAGTGTTTCACTGGTTTTCCCTAGAAGCCATCACAGCCATGCCTACTAATGGCATGGCTGTGATTGGCCAGTGCACCATGTGACCCAGCCTCTCGGGGTATATCTCCGACCCAGTGTACCACGTGACCGGTTAGTGTCGGTACGGTAATCATCCGTACCGACACTACCGAAGATCCCTTTTGGTCACTTTGTGAACAACTAACCGACGGGAAATGTCGAAAAGTTGTGCACCTTATTTTATGGTCTTGGGCCTGGGCTTGTGGGTTTTCAAGCCATGCCTGGACTTGAAATGTCAAGCCCAAGCGAGTTGAGATTATTTCTGAATACAAGATATTTTTTTTTTTCTTATTCAAGTGATTTCATATGGTTACCGACGCACTCCGGCCATATTTACAGATAAGACGTGTTCCATGTCTGTTCAGAACACCCTAGGTA
>BLSH010167180.1:102084-114239 GCA_018402905.1 Glandirana rugosa | reverse complement strand
ATTAGTGTTCTAAAATGATCTTCAAAGTGTGTGGGAAAAGCCTATTTCAGCCGCATAGAGCCATATTAGTGTTCTAAAATCATCTTCAAAGTGTGTGGGAAAAGCCTGTTTCAGCCGCATAGAGCCATATTAGTGTTCTAAAATGATCTTCAAAGTGTGTGGGAAAAGCCTATTTCAGCCGCATAGAGCCATATTAGTGTTCTAAAATCATCTTCAAAGTGTTTGGGAAAAGCCTGTTTCAGCCGTATAGAGCCATATAAGTGTTCTAAAATCATCTTCAAAGTGTGTGGGAAATACAGTGTGTGGGAAAACAGTAATATGGCTCTATGCGGCTGAAGTAGGCTTTTCCCACACACTTTGAAGATGATTTTAGAACAGTAATATGGCTCTATGCGGCTGCAATAGGCTTTTCCCACACACTTTGAAGATTATTTTAGAACAGTAATATGGCTCTATGCCCCTGCAATAGGCTTTTCCCACACACTTTGAAGATGATTTTAGAACAATAATCTTTCCCTTAAAGACACAACTGGAGGCTTTCCCTGTACAACTTGGAGATGATTTTAGAATCTAAAATCATCTCCTAGTTCTATAGGGAGAGGTTCCTACTGTTGTTGTTTAAAGGAACAGATTATTGTTTCTTGCACAAAATTAAAAAGTGCATCTACATTGCTGGTTTAAAAAAAAAAAAAAAATTCCAAAAATAAAACAAACAGTGTTGGCTACCTCCTCCTCCACCGCCACTTTCACCGCCTCATCAACCTCCAACTCCACATCCACCTCCATTTTTGATTTTTTTATGTGATTTTAGCTTAAAAATTATTTTAAATTATTTCCCTATCCCCATTTCTTTGTAGGGCACTTGTCCAACCCTTACCCCCATTTTCCTTCCTTTTGCAGACCTCTAGGACTTTCCAGGACTTTGTTACAGCCATTTTTGTGCCTAAAAGTTCGGGTCCCCATTGATTTCAATGGGGTTCGGGGTCCGGGTCAAAGTTCAGGTCAAGTCCGGACCCGAACCCGGACTTTGTCCCGAAGTTTGGCCGAACCTGCAGAACCCGAACTTCCAGAGGTTCGATCAACTCTAGTCTTTATTGGAATTTGTAACAGGAGAAATATGAAAAATAAACCATGGTACATTTATATGGAAAAAGTGAACCCGTGCTAGAACATCTCTAGGTTTGTCTGCAGATAGTGATTTTTTTTTTAATGTGTCTCAATATTTTGGGGGCTACCCCAATTAGAAAAAAAAAAAAACAAACAAACAAAAAAACAGTGTTGGCTACCTCCTCCACCACCGATTCCACCTACACCGCCACGGTCACCACCTCCTCAACCTCCTACTCCACATCCACCTCCATTTGTTTGCGGGGCACTTGTCCTACTCTTACCCCCATTTTGCTTCCTTTTGCAGTCCTCTAGCCCTTTCCAGGACTTTTTTAGAGCCATTTTAGTGCCCAAAAGTTCAGGTTACCATTGACTTCAATGGGGTTCGGGGTCAAGTTCAGGGCCGAACTCAAACTTTTTTGCAAACCCGCCGATCCCGAACATCCAGGTGTCCGCTTAACTGTACATCCAATGTCATTCAATATCTCAAAACTGCTTTGCTAATTGGTGATCTCAGGCTAGTTCCACAAGGCTGAAGATCAACTATTTAAAGGTGTTTGTATTTTTCCTGTAGATGTACAAGTTCCATCCTCATGTTTATTCACATTTTTAATAAGGCAAAGAATACAAGAACTAATAAAAAAATTGAACTTGTCAAGGACTTTGTGCATACAAACTAACAGCAACAATGTTCATGGAGCTCATAAAGCAAACTGTTACTCTACAGCCGCACAGCCAACGTTTTCAAAAATATATGAATGCCAATGCTCCACAAATTCTTTTACTAGCAATGCACATTATTTTGACTTATGGCCTGGACAACATAGTATACAGGAAACAAGGAATACTTATCAGTGCCCATCAGTGCCACCTATGAGTGCCCATCAGTGCCGCTTATCAATGCCCGTCAGTGCTGCATATCAGTGCCACCTATCAGTGCCCGTCAGTGCTGCTTATCAGTGCCCATCAGTGCTGCATATAAGTGCCTCATCATCAGTGCCCGTCCGTGCTACCTCATCAAAGCTGAACCACCACACTGCTGCCCCAATCAGTTGAATGGGTCACATTCAGTGTTGCCTACTGAATGTGACCCATTCAGCTGATTGGGCCAGCAGTGTGGTGGTTCAGCTTTTTGGGGGTTAACACAGGAGGTTAGGGGGCAACTCTAATACAGGAAGTGTGTTGCTGGCCAGAGCACCAGGTAAAAACACAAGGAAAAAAGCCTAAAAAAAAAAAAGAAAACAAATGCAGCCACCGCATCTAATGACTGGTAAGCTGCAATATATTAGATTTTTGGTTTTGGGTTTAATATTGCTTTAATAGAAACAATTGGAAGAACTCTGGTCTAAAGAAAGTAATTATTTGTAGATTGCTGTTTTTCCAAATGTTTACTGATAATATTCTATTTGAAAGGTTTAAATGGAAATAGTTTTTTTTTTAAATTCATACTGCCCTTGTAATTTCAAATGGGATGTACCTTATAAATCACATATACTAACCTACCCAATGTCCTTATAGCAAATACTGTCACAGCACCACCTGTTCAGAGTGTAAAAACGATAGGACTGAACTTGGACTGAAGATATCAGGTCAGCAAATGTCACAACCAAGTTCAATTTCAAAGTGTGATCACTGAAGCCCAGAGGAAGGAAGAAGTAGTGTAATAGTAAATGAGATCCACTGAATGGATATGCAATATCCTCACATTATCCCATGGCCATTTTGCCAGAGAGGCTAAACAGAAAATAAATATACATATATTAATATATTTAGTGTGTCATTTTTTTTACTTAGCCAATTTTATTTAGGAAAAGGTGTCCAGCACCCTGCAAGTACTAGTGTGTTTAGTTAACCACTTGCCTACTGGCCACTTTCACCCCCTTCCTGTCCAGTCCATTTTTTTAGCTTTCAGGGCTGTTGCACTTTGAATGACAATTGTGCGGTCATGCAACACTGCATCCAAATGAAATTTTTACACAAATAGAGCTTTCTTTTGGTGGTATTTAATTGCCACTGTTTTTTATTTCTTGCTAACCAAACGAAAAAAGGCCACAAATTTTAAAAAAATAATTTTTCATAGTTTATTTTAACATTTTGAAAACAGATTATTTTTCTCCTTCACTGATGTGCGCTGATGAGGCTGCACTGATGGGCACTGGTGAGGTGGCACTGATGGGCACTGATAGGTTGCACTGATGAGGCAGCACTGGTGGACACTGATGAGGCTGTACTAATAGGTGGCACTGATGGGCAATGATAGGTGGCACTGATGGACTCTGATAGGCGGCACTGATAGGCAGCACTGATAAATGGCACTGATGGGCACTGATAGGTTACATTGGTGGGCACTGATAAGTGACACTGATGAGGAGGCACTGATGAGCACTGATTGGCAGCATTGCTGGGCACTGATTGGCAGCACTGCTGGGCACTGATTGGCAGCACTGCTGGGCATTGAAGAGGCAGCACAAACCCATAATATCTTAGACAAGGGCCACATATTAAACATTAATGCAAAAAAAGAACTTCTAATGAGAGATAACTGAAATTACTAACTTCACCTCTTCAGTTCTAAAGTGTTTATACATTATTTTAACTGTTTATTGTTTTATTTCATGTATAACTATTTCCAGGAAAAAGCATCCTGGTTGAGGAGAATTTATTTTGTTTACTGTCTCAAAGGCACAACAGAATGTGAAAGCAAGTCTACTTAAAGCTGGGGCAAATCCCAACCCTAAAGACACTTGAAGGGGTAAGATTTCTGAACCATTTTCTGATCCAGTGACAGCTGTCAATAGGACAGGAAAATATCTCTAACAGGGACATACCAATAAGAACAGGAAATGAGTTCTAACCCTTTCCTACTCCATGCAAAACAAAACTTTTAAGTGGAGTTCTTTAGTATTTAATGTAATTTCTTTTTAACATCCTTTATATTGTAGCATGCCCCTCAATCTTTTTTACATTTTGGGTGCAAGGATTAAAAATGTGGGTGATTACACTGCAAATGCAAGAACAGACCCCATGGGAGACCAGGAACACAATCAAATGTTTAGAAAGTTTGAAACTTTAGTTGAATTCCCCACTGTTTCCTGCAAAATGCCAGCAACAAACACTACTTCCTATGGTAAGCAATAGCTGCTCTTGTTGGTTAGGTAAGCAATCTGTTGAGGATTAGTTGCTATGGGTTACAACACATAAGGTTTAATTCACTAAGCTTTAGTACAAGCTTAAAAATAATGATTTTATCCACATTACTGTCATTTTGAAATCTTATAGGACTCAGCTAAAAACAGCTGTCACTTTTTTTTTTTAAAGACAGTCTTTGGTGCACAGTAGCACTCGAGGGAGTGCGTCTGGGCAATGTAAATAAAAGTTCAAGAGCAAATATAGTCTCTAAAATAAAGTCTCTGAATAAACTGCTGGCTTGAGACAGCTGCAGGCTCATAAAGGAGCTAGAAGGACACTGTAGAGACAAAACCAAAGAGATAAAGATTAAATTTGTTGTTTTTATTGTTGTTGCTCCAGTGTCTGTCAGCCCATCCTCTAAGACCAGTAGGTTCGGCCCTGTAATAGTCCTCAGTCACACCTACAGCTCATAGTTTCCCATTTATACCATCCTTAAGATGGCTGAATCCATCGCCTGATAAAGGAGCACACATGCTCCAAATGCGAGCACCACCCTGCTCCGGAAGTGACGTCGGCCGGCTTCCCCCGAGTGTACCTGTGGACCAGGAAGTGCTGGGAGCCACCAGCACAGCCACAACCAGAGGGACATCTTCCAACGCCACAGACAGTCCCCCCCCAGAGTGGATGAACCCCTTACTGCCTTACAAGTGCTGACTATCTCCTATCTTGTGAGTGTACATTTTATTGCCGTGAATTAAAGCATCCTCAATACTGCACTCAGATGGTGCTGCTCTTTTCTCTTTACTTTTTGATAAGAATCCTTATCCTGGTGTGTTAGCTTTGTGAATTAAACATCTAGCATATTGTTCCTTGTCTTGCTGAATAAAGCCTAATAATGACATCTGAAGATTACAAAGAAAACCCTATGCTGTCTGTTGTTCAAGTTTGTAAAAGACCATCATTGTCTGCCTACAAAAGGTTAAATAATGGATGTTTTATAATATTAAACTTGACATTTTTAAAGAAACAAGAAAAGAAATAATAATAATGGTAATTGCAACAGTAGATGCCATCAAAAAGATATTGTAAGAGAAAAGATATTAATTTGTAAAGTCGATTCCAGCATTGCAAGCTTCTGTTCTCACATTTCGCCAAAGTCTTATTACTCTTCAACATTCATGACTGTGTCTTTATTTGTGAGTATGAAAGGAAAAAAAGAAAGAACTAGGTCAACCTGCTTTTAGTGTCTAGAAACCAAAGTAATAACAAGTGAACTGTCTGAAGAGCTAGCCGTGATGTGCATGGTGATCCAGTTCATGTTACCTTACTGTTTTCTCAATTAAGTGGACCCCATGGCAGTACACTACAGTACTATAACTAAAAAAATGTAAAGGTCTTTTTCATGTTTCTATTGTTCATAAAGGTGTAAAATTCTTACTGAATATGTATTTCACAAAGACAGAGATTCTCCTAGACCAGGGATATGCAATTAGCGGACCTCCAGCTGTTGCAGAACTACAAGTCCCATGAGGCATAGCAAGACTCTCACAGCCACAAGCATGACACCCAGAGGCAGAGGCATGATGGGACTTGTAGTTTGCAACAGCTGGAAGTCCGCTAATTGCATATCCCTGTCCTAGACTAACAGCAGTCTGTTAAATAGGAATGAGCGAACCTGTCTAGGTTTGGTTCATGAACAGTTTTTCAGATCTCACTCAAAGGTGGCAAACTGTGCAGTGAACCCCATTGAGGTCCAAGGAGTGGCAAATGTTATTCAATTCTGGATATCTGTAGGGGTAATAATCATACTATTGTCAAACAAAAGGCATGGAATACCAAGCACTGCCATGGGGTACCAATGCCACAATTAACGCTTGCCGAATAGATATATGGCGGCAAAGTGGTACTACTGCACTGGATCACATACCTAGTAACCGGCAACCTGCTCCCACTGTGATTATACATTGAGTCCGCGGTACCTGACGATCCTCCGGTACAGGGGGAGAACGGGGGTCTGTCACATCCCTGTCAGTAGGGAAGACATGAATCCTGTGTTCCTGCAAAGCATCCATGCATTCCCCTAGTAAAAGCATCTCCCACGCTGTTAGAAAACACAGGCTAGGCACACAGTCAACCCTTTGATTGTGCTTGATATTAACCCTTTCCCAGCCAGTGTCATTCGTACAGTGACAGTGCATATTTTTAGCACTGATCATTGTATTAGTGTGAGTGGTCTCCAAAAAGTTTCAAAAGCTGATTGCCACCATTACTAGTAAAAAAAATAATAATACTAAAAAAAAAAAAAAAAATATCCCACAGTTTGCAGACACTATAACTTTTGTAGACAGAGGACCAGCGCTCTGAGCCAGATAAGCTCTATGTAAAATCTGCAATGGAGTCTCTCACTGGGTGCTCAGGCTGAAGGTATCCATCCATATGAACATGTTAGAAATTGTAGCCGGCAACTCCAGTAAACCTGTTGCAAGAAAAATGTGGGTTACTTTGGATGTAAGGTCACTTTTTTCTTGTATTCCACACACTTTGGCACTTGAGGCATTACATCACCATCTGCACTGTTATAGTACATATGATATGGAACTGAAAGAGTTTATTATAGTCTCAGTCTCATTTTTACTGCAGCAGAATTATTTTGTTTTTGATCCAGCATTTTATGTACAGTGCAGAGGTGCCTTGATGGGTGCCAAGTGTATGCCAAGAATAATCATTTGAATTTAGAATTCACCTATGAAAGCCATGTGGACAAAATAAATAATTTCGATATCACACTGATTGGCAATTACACTAAAGGTTGTATTAAGACTAGGACCTTCCTTAAGGAATGTGAGGGAAACTGTCTCCTATTGGCCAAAAGCTGCCATCCGCAACACACTATTCGATCCATTCCTGTTGGGGAATTCACTAGAGCACGATGTAACTGCTCTGATGAAGACAGCTTCAACAAAAAGTGCAAAAATATCATCTCTAGGCTAAAAGAGAGAGGATAACAGGATTGGCAAATAAAACAAGGTTTAAGCATTGCATCAAGAAAGAACAGACACACACTCCCGAGTAGAAGCAATAGCACTGCACTTCATCATAAGGGTAAGGATAGGAAAAATCCAATTACCTTTGTGACTTCATTCTCACAGAAATTTAATGATAACAAGGGGATAGCGTCTAAGTATCTTCCTGTCTTGTCTGCTTACAAAGCTTTAGTCCCTATACTTACAGATGGATGTAGGTTTTCTAGCAGACGAGCTGGAACATTGGGAAGTGCCTTGTCACTAAACGCACATGGTTGAGTGCTACTGACTCCTTCCGTTGTGGCCTGAACACATGTCGCTATTGCGACAAACATGATGGCAATTTTAAAACTAGTGTCCAGGTCCACTGGAAGAGAATATAGCATATGCGGGTTTGTCAATTGTAGCACCGAACATGTGGTATAAATGGTGGAATGCACAGCTTGCGCTCTACAGTATGTGGGATGTACTACAAGGGCTCTACGAGCCAGAATTAGTGAGCACTATAATGGTAACTCTTATGTAAATGACAAAAATCTCTCCAATGTCTTTAACCACTTCAGCCCCGGAAGGATTTCCAGCTTTAGGACCGGAGCCCTTTTTGCGATTTGGCGCTGCGTCGCTTTAACTGACAATTGCGTGGTCATGCGGCGTTGTACCCAAACGAAATTTGCGTCCTTTTTTTCCCACAAATAGAGCTTTCTTTTGGTGGTATTTGATCACCTCTGCGTCATTTCTGATCGCCGCTATAAACAAAAGAAGAGCGACAATTTTGCAAAAAAATCCAAATTTCTTACTTTTTGGTAAAATACAAATCCAAAAAAAAAAATATAAAAAAACATTTTTTTTTCACCGTTTTTGGCCGATTTATATTCTTCCTCATATTTGCGATAAAAAAAATTGCAATCGGCGTTTATTGATTAGTTTGCGCAAAAGTGGTCGCGTTTACGGATGATGAGAATTCATTTTTGGGGTTTTTCATTTTTTTTATTTTTTACTAGTAATGGCGGCGATCTGCGATTTTTAGCGGTGCTGCGATATTTCAGCGGACATGTCGGAACGTTTTGACACTTTTTTGGGACCATTGGCATTTATACAGCGATCAGTGCTATAAAAATGCACTGATTACTGTGTAAATGCCATTGGCAGTGAAGGGGTTAACCTGCAGGGGGCGCGCTAAGGGTTAAGTATGTTCCCTGGGCGTGTTCTAACTGTAGGGGGGCTTGCCTAGCTGTAGAAGGGAAGTGGTCACAGCCTTCACTTACAGGAAGGCTGTGATCACAGCCCTTCCCCCTCACACAGAGAGGAGGTCCGTGTTTACTTACACGGACCTCCGCTCCTTCACTCCGGGGGGGGCATCGCGGGTGGCCGGCGGCAATCGAAGCCGCCGCACCCGCTCCCTGGCCCCCCCGAACACAGTGAGCGCGCGCGCCTCCGGCGGCGCGCGCGCGCTCACAGTGGCTCTGTATCGTATGACGGCGATTTGCGTTACAGAGCCACTTTGTCGCCGTCAATTGCCGACCAGCGGTCGGCAAGCGGTTAAACACTTCAAATACATGCATGGAGGTAACCTCATCTCTACCGATAAACATGCTCTGTAAGCTCCAGAGTGCTAAGTATTAATTTTAGTTGGCTACAGATAAAAAACAGACTAGTTCCAAGGACCATGTGGCCCCAAGAACTGACCACAGATTAGAATTAGTCTTTAAGTAAAGAGGTCTTCTGCTTTTTGGCAAATACACATAATTATTTAAGTCTACAATTAGAAAATTGCAAAAAATTGTTAAAAAAATGCTAAAACCGGTCCCTGTTTTAAAAACATACTTGTACATGCTGTTGACTTGTAGTTTTGGAATCATCAAGTTACACAAACAAAATTGGCAAAATGGCAAATTAATCTATTGATTGCACACACTTCTCATATACCATATACTTCGGAAAAAAGAGCACTATAGATCAAGGTGTATATAAGGAAATAGTAATAAAAACACTTAATACAAACAAAAACTACAGAGTGAACTCAGTAGAAGTTCAGTATTTTTTGCTTTCACTAAACATAAGATAGCCCCAGTTGTTGAGAAACGACCTAAAACTAAATCATAACTTCTGCTAAAAAAAAGTTCAGACACACCTACTTAATGTCTTGGGCTCTCCCATATATATCAGCATGCAGTCATCACCTTATACACGCCAGAGTCCAAAGACATGTCATACCAGAACAATATACTGTATATAGCACTAAGTAATTTCCAGTTTACTATATTAGTCCTAGACATTGTCCTAGCCTGTATCCTCCAATTGTACTGCCATTAGTTCATAATTATAGAAGCATATACCTATAGATTATTTGAAATGCTTTGCCATTGTTACAGCCTATGGGGTTGAATAGACTGTTCACTTTACAAGGAAGGTTGCATTTTGAAAGCTAATTGTCCCCAGAGCTTAGTGAATGAGGTCAAGTTCTGCTGATTACCATCATCCAATCACACGCAAGCAAAAAATGTGTGTGTGTGGTTTTTTTTTTTATCATTGCATGTGATGGGGTATTTTTTGCAAAGTGAAATTGCACCGCATTCCCTAAGTTCTGGGAAACTTCCCTTGTACAGTGCAACTGCCTTTGCAAACTAAACAGCCTATTTGTCCTGAGCAACCATCCCCAATTTACTAACTTTTGTATCTCTTTATAAAAGACAACTTCTAAACCAACCAGATAAAAGAATTAACTGAAAAATACTATAACAACTAAGGCACTCATATCAGTGACATCTGCATATGAATCTACATTTGCCCCAATATACCTTAACCCCCCTGGAGGTATTCCCGAGTGTGGCTAAGGGTGAATATTCTGTACCAAGAGCGGTAACCCAGAGCCACACTCGGGATCGCATCGCTGGAACCAGACAGCATTACTCACCTTGTCCCCTGGATGCAGCAATGTCCCCCCGTTGTGTCAGCTGGCTGTGTCTTTTCCGCCCGATGCCTCTGTGTGCTGGGCTCCGTTCACTGCGAGCGTCGCGTTGCACAGGGGCAGAGACTGGCGGCAAATTCAAAAAGTGAAACACATAATAAACATACAGTACACTGTAATCTGTAAGATTACATTACTGTATGACATCATTTCACATCCCCTTTGTCCCTAGTGCTTTGCCCAGTACCCTGCCTGCACTTTTATTCTTTATGCCATTCTTTCTGCCTGGAAACTTGAGAATGTCCATGGCAACCAAAAAGTGTCCCTTTACGTCAAAAGTAGTTTTTGATCAGCTAGAAAACAGCGATAGTAAATAAGAATCATTTGTAGTGATACTGATTTTTGGGGAAACTTATCATCAGACACTGAAAGTGACGACAGCGACAATTCTGCAAATGAGCAAATTTCAGTGTTTTTGGTTTGATTACATTATTGAATACATTTTATTACTATTCCTTTATTATTTTTGATAATTATTTTTAATTATTTATTATATTATAATTTATGATTTCATGTTTCAAACTTTATCATACCCGGGATGTCTACTAGACTCTTGTTCGGATAGATTTAAGTGAGTTATTCCTAAGAATTACAGGCCTACAATATAAAACGCCAAATTTCTATGCAAAACAATGTACCGCTTTTAGACGCAAAAATCTGACATAATCATACCACCAGGGAGGTCAATATTCATACCAACTGAAACTCAATTTGGCCATACACCTGCAGGCCCCACTCTTTTCAAGGTTGGAAATTCTGCATTTTTAGGAGCTATGATCCCTGGCTGCTGTTAATGAAAAGGCTTTTTAGAGTTATACTGTGGAACAGCTTGATGCTTAAATAATATTTTAAGTCAAAATAATTTTTGTTCCATTTTGGATAAGGTAGGAAATAAAGAGTACCCTTCACCTACTGTCTTGTAGGTGAAGGGTACTGAAGAGAGAAAATCTCTCTAAAGTGAGGGAAATCCCAGTTAGTTGTCACAGGAACAAATGATCAAAAGATATCCCCTTAGTCTTAAAATGTTGGCTTTTAACTCATCATAATCCCAGTGATAAGCACCCTAGCGAGGACACATACATCAAAAACAAACTTGACAGACTTTTCAACCATTCCCTGCTTTAACTAGGAACATACGTTTTCGAGACACTTCAAAAAAGAGGACAATACAACAAAAGTGGACAATACTCATAAAGGCTTGCCTACTTTTAGTGTAATTTAAACAGTTGAATACTATGTGATACATGAATGAAATACATAAGGAATTAAATGTCTTTACTTTTATTCTATTACTTTTTATTCTATAAAGTAACTGTACCTGTAATCTCATGGTTTGGACCTACTTTTCCAGAAGGCTCCCCTAGCTTTTGTTGCTTTTTGTAGAGAAGATGTGGTTTGTTGTGTTCATCTTCATGCTCTTCCTCGTCATATTTTATCAATGGTTCTAAAAAATACTCCCCATCATGTGCTTTAAAAGTGCCCATCTAAGAAACAAAAAAAGTCGGTGGGCTTTTATTAGAATCATTCTAACAATATATTTGTTATATAATCTTTATTTTATGTTTTCATTAGCAGTAACAGTTAGACGGGAGTGCATTTCTCAATTCAAACATTTTACACAGTTACTAGTTTCAGTGAAGAATATACCTGTATTTATCTAGCACATAAAGATCACTGCCTATATTACCCCTGCACTAACTAACAATTTACTCCTGAGAACTCAATACTGTTTCAATGTGCATCCTGACAACGCCCCACTGCAATGGGTGGCATATCTGTTATCCGTTATCTTCTCTATCCAATAACTTAAAGCAGAGTTCTACCCAAAAGTGGAACTTCCGCTATAAAGGAAGGTGATCCCCTGACATGCCACAAGTGGCATGTCATTTTTTTTGGGGGGGGGGGGGGGGGGGCAGATTGACAATGAC
>BLSH010167180.1:78338-97549 GCA_018402905.1 Glandirana rugosa | reverse complement strand
ATACTTTGGACAATGAACATGCATTTTATTGATGGCATTTTGAAAGCACAGAGATACCGTGACGAGATCCTGAGGCCCATTGTTGTGTCATTCATCCACGACCATCACCTCATGTTGCAGCATGATAATGCACGGCCCCATGTTGCAAGTATCTGTACACAATTCCTGGAAGCTGAAAACATCCAGTTCTTGCATGGTCCGCATACTCACCAGACATGTTACCCATTGAGCATGTTTGGGATGCTCTGGATCGGCGTACACGACAGAGTGTTCCAGATCCTGCCAATATCCAGCAACTTCACACAGCCATTGAAGAGGAACGGACCAACATTCCACAGGCCACAATCATCCTTATCAACTCTATGCGAAGGAGATGTGCTGTACTGCGTGAGGCAAATGGTGGTCACACCAGATACCGGACCCCCCCCCCCCCAATACAGTAAAACTGTACATTTTAGAGTGGCCTTTTATTGTGGCCAGCCTAAGGCACACCTGTGCAACAAGTATGCTGTCTAATCAGCATCTTGATATGCCCTGTGAGGTGGATGGATTATCTCAGCAAGGAGACATACTCACTAACACAGATTGAACCTAGGTTCACATTGGAGCGATTTGTCATGCGATTTGATCTCTCAAATCGCATTACAAGTCGCAGCCTATTGGTAGCAATGGCACTGTTCCAATTGGTGCAACACTGATTTTTCAGAGCCGCACTACTTTTGACGATTTCATGCCTGAAGCCACACAGATGTCTATCAAGTAGCACCTGAAATCGCGCTGACCTTGCTACTTTGAAATCGCACTACTTCAAGTGAAGTAGCAGCGATTTCAAAGTAGCATCAATGTGAGCCATGGCTTAGACAGATTTGTGAACAATATTTGAGAGAAATAAGCCTTTTGTGTACATAGAAAAAGTCATAGCTCTTTGAGTTCAGCTCATGATAAATAGGGGCAAACACGAAAGTGTTGCGTTTATAATTTTGCTCAGTGTAATTGGGTATTCTTTGCAGTGTATAGCCTATTTGCCTTTAGTAAATAACTCCATTGTGTATCCTATCTAGCAGATTGTTCACTGTGGGAATAAAAAATAAATACATAAATATACAAACTCACCTCTATGGCTGCAGCCTCACTATGAGGCTGCAGCTGTCCCCTACCAGCTCTAAGCCCTAGTCTAGGCCAAATGTCAGTCTGTTCTGAGCAGAGAGCGGTGGCTGTCAGCCAGGTGACCCTCCACCACTCACTGGAGCACCAAGCTGGGGAGAGGGTAGGAGTAATTGAGACAGGCGCTCAGTGGTGCACTGAGAGGCTGAGCCAGCTGCTGGTCCGGCATCTGCATGGATCCTGACATTATTGTCAAGATCCTTTCAAGAACTTGGAGTGGTTTTAGCCTGCTGTTGGCTGATTCTGGATCACAGGAGGTTGAGGAGGTTTGGCCTTCTCATTTCAAATCAAGGCTGTACATACTTAATGTGGAGTAATTTCTACATATGGACACTTAAACCCATTAAAAACATTTAAACAGACCCTAAAACAAAGAAAATATAATTTTTACTCAATATAAACCATGGCTTAGCCGGCATTGACTCGAGGACTAGAACATACATTCCTTAGAAAACCATTTTTGATGATAATCAGGGTATCTTGCAAATACACATATCTTGTATTTTTATAAATTGTTTTGTTAAATAAAGTTAGTCATAAACTGTTATCACATTGTCTTCATTGAATATTTGAAAGACATACACAACGTATTATATGCTTGTTTTCAAGGTATTTCCTAACTTGAGCTAATCCTTTTTTTTTCTTTTATTCCAAAGACATTACATGTCTTTTCATTTACAACGCTGTCATCTATTTTGCAATTTTACATGATACCCAGTTCCTGAGAATCGATCATGCTCTTGTTTCTTTATAGTACATAACTATTTATTACAAGATTCTTTTTAGACAGTTAGGGGTAGTCAGTATTTCTTCTTGTGCTGAGGTGTAACAAAGACTTGAAAAATTAGGTTTACTTAATGTTAAAAATGTGTGCATTCATCTTCACAATATGACAGCCCTGTTGTGGAATTGTCTAGAACCAGGAACAGCCAAAAATGTTTAAACACTTAAGGACCGAGCCTCTTTTTGAGATTTGTTGTTTACAAGTTAAAATCTTTTTTTTTTTTTGCTAGAAAATTACTTATAACCCCCAAACATGATATATTTTTTTCAGACACCCTAGAGAATAAAATGGCGGTCATTGCAATACTTTATGTCACACCGTATTTGCACAACGGTCTTACAAGTGCAATTTTTTTGGAAAAAATACACTTTTTGTAATTAAAAAATAAAACAGTAAAGTTAGCACAATTTTTTTCTATAGTGTGAAAGATAATGTTATGCTCAGTAAATTGATACCCAGCATGTCATGCTTCAAATCGCGCCTGTTGGTGCGCCTGTTGGTGGAATGGCTTTGGCACTTAAAAATCTCCATTGGCAACATTATAAAATTTCTACAGGTTACCAATTTTGAGTCGCAGAGGAGGTCTAGTGCTAGAATTATTGCTCTTGCTCTAATGATCGTGGCGATACCTCACAAGTGTGGTTTGAAGAAAAAAAAATTCCCTTTTAAGAGCATTGGGCAGAAGTGGTGCTTGACGTCGCTTCCACCATGCAATGTTATGGAGCCGAGTGGGGGTCATCTTTCCCTTACTTGGCATCCAGCCTCACAGGGGAAAGGATCGGATTGTCTCCGCCGCTACCGATGGTTCCGGTAAGCGGCAGAGATGACCGCCGATAAAAGTGATCTCGCACCCAATCCGCTGCAGAGACCATTTTTATCTGAAAGCCAGCCGCCCACCGTTTAAGAGAATACTAGGGTTATGGCAGCTATCTGCTGCCATAACAACGGTATTCCATGTCAAAGTACCGATGTAAAACGACGACGGCTGGCCGTTAAGTGGTTAAAACATGATAAACCAAGCTGTTTTATTAGATCTTCCACTTCAGCTTTTGAAAGTCATTAGGAGAATAGACATAAAGAGGATGCACTACTGAACCTACTGAACCCCAAAGCTGCTAGAGACTTGAAACCAAAAAGGACCAATAAGGACTGGAACCAAGCTGACTTTTGGACTCACCCATGAAATGTCAAAGTCCTTTAGGACAATTAAAACATTGTATCCTTCTGGTATAGAGTTTATTTAATTATTTCAGGTACTTATATAGCACCGTCATTTTAAGCAGAGCTTTATATATACATTGTACATTCACATTAGTCTCTGCCCTCAAGGAGCTCACACTCTAAGGTCCCTAACTCACATTCATACATACACATACTAGAACCAATTTAGACAGGATCTAATTAACCTACCAGCATGTCTGGAGTGTGGGAGGAAACCGGAGTACCCAGAGGAAACTCACACAGGCACAGGGAGAACATGCAAACTCCAGGCAGGTAGTGTCCTGTGCTGCCCTGTCTCATCTATCCATCCACCTCCAGTTACTGCTGGAGATATACAGATACATATATGGTGGAATGTACTAGATTTCCTCTGTTTGGGAAATGTTTCCTCTACCTACAACAAAATGTACATTTACGACATTGGGGTTAATTTACTAAAAGCAAGTAGAATATTTGATTTGCAAGAAAAGTTGCACTTTGCAAGGGAATTTTCCCCAAAATTTAGTGAATGAGGTAAAGCAAGCAACAGGTTTTTTTTTTTTTTCCCTGCACTTGATTGGGTATACTTTGCAAAGTGGAATTTCACTATATTCACTGAACTCTGAGGAAAAGTTCCATGCAAAGTGTGACCTTCTTCACAAAGTGAATAGCCCATTTGCCATTAGTAAAGCAAACTCATTGAGGTTGATTTACTAAAGGCAAATAGACTATGCACTTTGCAAAGGGCAGTTGCCCTCTGCAAGTGCAGTTGCTCCAGAGCTTAATAAATGAGCTAAGGCCCCTTTCACACAGACGGATAGAATCCAGCTTTTAGCTGCGCATAGATGAAGTTATCTACCGCAGCTATACTGTGACAATGCTTTCCGATGGCCCCTTTCACACTCTGCATTTAGCAACAGTTTTGTTACAGACGATTTAGAACGATTAGAAAAAATATATTGGAATGCGTCCCGGAACGATGTTATGCAGCTATCTGCACGTATCTGCAGCTATCTGCTGGTAAAAGCAGTGCACTGTGTCATCTACGGATAGCAACGGCAACAAGCATAGAAAATTAAAAGGAAGCACTTCAGAAATGTCAAGAATGTTAAGAATGTTTCCACTGCAGCTAAACGTAGCTGCATGTAACTGTGGCTAAAGGGAATGTACAAATTCAAGTAATCATTGTGATTTGGAGTCTGGTATCTGGCTTGCATTTAGCAACTGCAGAACAGCTGCCCGTGTGAAAGGGGCCTAAGGCTTCACTTTGCAAAGAGAACCCAATCACGTGCAAAGAAAATAAAAAAAAAACTGCATTTTTGCTTGCACATGATTGGATGATGGAAGTCAGCAGAGCTTCTGCTCATTTACTAAGCTCTGGGGCAACTGCACTTGCAGGGTACAACTGCACATTGCAAAGTGCACAGTCTTTTTAACTTTAGTAAATCAACCCCATTGTCTCTTGACAACTAGAGATGTGATCTTTTGCCACTGGAAATTTACCATGCCATCCTTCATTTCTGAATAGACACAGGTCATTAATGACATAACTTCCACAAAGACTCTGGTGGCATTTGACCAAAAATAATCAGAGTAGGCTTCCTCCAGTTGGACTTGTTAATTTGTCCTAGGCAACTCTGATTTTTTAAGGCCCTGACTTGGTAAGAACTAGATTGTGCCACTTTATACCTACCATTCTCTCCCTGCTCAGTTCCTCTATGTGGAAGAGGTATTAGCATTTTATGGCAAGTATAATCTGCTGTATGGCATATACCTGTATTTGACTGCTGTATCCAGTATTCTTACCCTTTCCCCCATCCTCCCCCTACTGTATTATTATTCCATTTTGTGTCACCTGAGTTTATTTTTTGTATTGGATAAAATATGAATAAAGACATAATTTACCTAAATTGTGGTTTGTAATACTCAAATATAAAACAGAAATAACATTACCCTATGAGAGAATGTGTTAAATACAGGAGAACAAGAGGACAGAATAATGACAAATGTTGTACAGTATAGATAACTCAAACATTATAGATTGATGCAATAGTAAAACTCACCATTCCACCACAAAGACTCATGACAGCTGTATGGTCCTCAAAACCATTAACATGCCCACTGTAAAAACAATGTTTGAGGTTTGATGAGTCAAGGTGACCATAACTTGGTTTTCCAATATGGACAACACTGTAAGAGTCTGCAATAAAATTTGCATTGATGGTAAGGTTAAAATGAAAGCGCTGTCCATAGGCAGAAAAATAATAATTTGTTTTGTTGACTTGAGTCTGTGAAGTTTGAAAGTCAGTGCCTCTTTTCCTTCTTCTGAAATGCTGGTTATGTGGGAAGGTTTCTCCAAAGTCATTTACTCGAGAAGGTATGACAATTTCGTATGATGAAAGGGTTTTCAAGAAATTAGCTGCAAAAAAAAACACACACAGTTCACTAAAAATAATATAAAGAAACTGCCCATAAAATGTAAAATATTCCTAGACTTTTCAGTTAAGTATTCCATCAGTGAGCTAAGTGATGGCGTCAGTTTTCTGGGATGTGCAGCAGCACAACCTCAGAATCCCAGAAGATTGTCACCATCACTTTGCCAAATGATGGTACACTCCAGGCCTTATTTTTCACTTTCTCCATTTTCAACTCAACTACGAGGGGTGCCAACTGTTTGGAAGGGGCGCATGAAAATCTTATAGCACACGTGCTATTTTCAGCACCAAACATCTGGAAGAATGGCAAGGTGCAGTGATAAAATTTCATGTCTGTTTGGTCACTTCATCCATGTCGGCCCGTGAACATTTGGGACGCCAATCGTATAAAAAAAAACATTATTTGTCAATAGAAATGCAGCACGTGTATGTTAATCTAGGGAAGCACAGGGTACTGGAACAAAATACATTGGCACAGCTAAGGTACTCCACAAGGGAATCCAAAAATTATTTTACATTTTTGATTGTATGTCATTGCTGTACAGCTAGTTGTTAACTACAGTCAACTAAGTAAAGTGACTGAATTGCCCACTTGGAATTAAATGCTATGGTATTTTACAGATATTGATAAGAGCTGAGGGAGCTACTTGAATGGGCAACAAAATGTCTTCAACATTACAGAACAAGTCCAGTTGAATGTGACTTGCTACTATTAGCTATGCTATGAAAGGAATCTCTGAGAATCTTCACAGACTCACTGATGTACAATAGGATTTCATAAAGTTTTGTTTAAATAATATATAGATAAATTACACATTACTAGTCACATAATTAGTTGAATATATTACACCTCTGTACAAGATATAAAACTAAAAAATACATGTTTTCGGAAGTTAGATGCTGTTCACAGCTGCATCTCATAGGTGCAGTGTGTGCATGTTTTGCTAGAAGAAACCACATCAAAGATACAAGAAATGGGACTTTTTCTAATGCAATGCACACACAATACATCTTAGGCATCTAGCCACATTGCGAATCCCAACTGCAAGAATCTGCTGATGTATTGTGTGTGGATAGCTGTGGCTGTTGAGCCCATATAGTACAATGACAGGCTGTCAGCGTCTATAGCTATTTGTGATTGTTCTCACAGCACGTGATTACCTGCAGTGATCATGGCTATACATATACAAAGTGTAAATTAAAACGTGCCAATGAATAGGACAAATTTTTACGAAAACCGAGGAGCTTTTGAAAAAAGTCTAAGATAAAGATCTGGAGAAGCACCAATGGTTAGGGGCGTGTTATTAAAAAATTTAATACTGAACATCTCCCAGAGCTGTATTAAAGTTATAAAAAAAATTAAAAAAGTAATCTAACTGTGGCTCTTCTTGCCTATTTAGCTAAACACAAATGGGTTGCTTTATTAAATCTGGAGAGTGCAAAGAAACCAATCAGCTTCCAGGTTTTTTTTTTTTTTTGTCAAAGCTTAACAGAACTAGCTGAAGTTAGAAGCTGATTGGCTACCAGATTTTGCACTCCCCAGTTTTAGTAAATCAATCCCATTGAGTTTTAAGATTAAAGAGTAGCTTCACTTTTGTTGAGAAAAAGAAACAATCCTCTCTGGGTTATCAACATACATTGCATGGATTTAAACAAAGTTTGTTGCAGATTCCTACCTATTTTAGCTCTGAAGGCATAGTTCTTTGTTAGACAATGTCCTGTGCACAGTGACTGTAAAAAGGAGTGACTAAATAATTTTAATCTCACTTTGAGAGTTCTGATGAGAAAAGTTTCATTGTCTGCATCTCTTTAGATTTCATTAGCCCTTAGTGAGTATCTTACCAAAAATTACAATTTTATTGCAGAGAATGACTAAAACCCCGTACACGTGCGTGAGATGGTCGTATGACCGGATGTCCAAAATCGTATTTTGGCTGTTGTGTCTCGCGTACTGACGTGCACTAAGCGATCGTACAACCAAGCCGAACGTGGAGACGTGTTACGAGCGTATAACGAGGAAGTTCAGGTGCGTGTGATTTGTGAATTAGGAACGTAGGTCTCCCAGAACGGACACTTCTGGGCGTTCCTGACTTCTGAGCATGCCTGTTTTGCACATAAAACTTTGTTGGACCAACCTCTCTGTACACACGGTACAATGGTCGTACAACCGCTTGTTGTACAATCAAAGTATTCTAGTTTGCTCATCCAACTTCAGTTGTACAACCA
Source organism: Glandirana rugosa (assembly GCA_018402905.1). Lineage (NCBI taxonomy): Eukaryota > Metazoa > Chordata > Amphibia > Anura > Ranidae > Glandirana > Glandirana rugosa. The sequence continues at coordinate 89,740 of BLSH010167180.1, read as the reverse complement.
TTGTACGACGGCTGTTGTAACCGCGCGTACTAACAGTCGGATGATCGTACAATAAGCTGGTTGTATGACCATTGTTGTACGACCGTTGTACCGTGTGTGCAGGGCTTAAAACTGGACATGTATAGTGCAGAGTTCTTCAACCAAGTAAGAAATTGCATTTTTGGAGGCATTCTGTACTTGTTCCCAAGTTGCCATATTGCATTAAATTTTACAGAACATTAAATTGAAGTTTAAAAAGATAACATGCTGAAGTTTAAAAAAACTGTCATTTTTAATAACATTACATTACAATATGGCTTGTGCATCAATTGTATAAGCTATGTTAGTTTTTTTATTTGCTTTTTTTTCTTCTACGACAGTACAATTACCCTTTAATAAGAATATTAGTCAGAGATGCAATAAAGTTGCTAATGGTAATTCCTCTCAAGCTGCAAAAATGCCCAGCTAAAATAGGAGAAACTATCCAAGAGATGACTCTAACCCAGTTGCTCCAGAAAAATGGGCTCTAGGGAACAGTAAGAAAGAGAAGGTCATACTGTTTAAATTCACTCCAAGCCATTTTAGCTCATGAATGCATTTTCACATGATGTGTACAGTTGTATTTAAAACTTTACAATCTTCCTATTGAATGCATCAGGTTTAATAGTACCAAATGGGAAATACAAAACAGGAAAGATCCTTCATATAGAAATACATACAGAAAACACATTTCAATGCATACAGAAAACCTTCAACTCTCTTTTCCAATGTGATAATTTAGGTACGGTATATCTGGGTGCAGGAATAGACAGCGCAAACAAAACTCACTTGTGAATGATAACCTACGTCATCAAAAAAGTAAATGATCAAACCAGAAATAAAAAGATTTCAAGCTTGAAAAAATAAAGTATCACACATGAAAATATTTTTTCCCTAACCCTTTCCCCTTTCAAATTAACCCTCATACAATCAGCAGGTAGCATGGTCTTTGCTGACTGCACTACTGTAAGGTTCACAAGGCGGTATTTAACACTGTTTTCATGCAGCATCACTTGTTGATCTAACTTTTTAAGTTCAATATATATACATTGTATATTATTTTATTATCTTTTCTAAAATCTTTATTTCAAAGAAATATTTAGACTGCATTCAGCCACTGGAGACAAAGCATTATGGGTTTTCTAAAGTAGGCCATTAATCACAATCTACCTATCAATCAAGGGCATTTGTGACAGGTAGGCTGTGATTGACCCTGTCGTGCCACCAGCTATTGACCCAGCCATGCTGCCTCTCAGACCTCAGATCAGAGTGGCAGAGAGGCTCTTCCTAGGATCTGACATGTCACATGACTCAGCCAAAGGGTGTCCTAGTGTTTCCCAACCCAGTCCTCAAGGCCCACCAACAGGTCATGTCTTCAGGATTTCCATTATTTTGCACAGGTGATTTGATCAGTTTCACTGCCTTAGTAATTACCACAGCTGTTTCATCTGAGGGAAATCCTGAAAACATGACCTGTTGGTGTGCCTTGAGGACTGGGTTGGGAAACACTGTCCTAGGAGGACTTCCCTCACTCTGCCAGGCACAGCTGCATCTGAGGTCTGGTGAGTAGAACTTACAGATGGAGGAGGGTAGATGTTTGTACTAGAAAGGTTTTTTTTGCTTGTGGAGGAAGCAATGTGTGTCAGTTACTCCTAACCTCTGCATTCTGTGTTACTCTTGACCCCCGTACCCTGCATTATATACTACTGACCTCTAAACTCTTCATTACTTGCTCTTGCCCCTTGCACTCTGCATTACAAACTATTGACCTCTGTACTTCATTACTAACTCCTGACCCCTGCACTCTCCATTATATAATACTGACATTTGAACTCTGTGATACTTACTCCTGATCCCTACACTGTGTGTTAAATACTACTGGCCTCTGCACTCTGTGTTACTACTGATCTCTGAACTTTGTGTTACTTACTAATAATCACTGAACTCTGTGATCCTTATCAATGACCCCTGCACTCTTTAAATCTTCCTTACTTTTTAATGGAGCATTGCTAGGTTATCTCCTTAAAAAAGCACCATGCTGCACCCTGGTGATCTTTGATCTCTTCTATATTCAGGTAGATCTCCACTGCTCCAGGTTTGCCTATCTCTGATCTAAAGAAAGAGCACAGCTGAAGCTGTTTGCCCTCAGACTCTTTCCTCTTCTGCCTGAAACTTCATACGGCCCTATCTGTATACAGCAACCAGGCTGAGGATGAGATGATGAATAACTTCCCTGACATTCACTCTGGGCTTCAGAAAGCAGGAGGTGGGAATCTGAAGTTACACTCTGCAGAGCTCAGTGAAAGATGATTGGAGGGAAGGGACACACACCTCTTCATACAGCACACAGGAACAGAGTTTAGGCTCTCAATCATAGACTGTGTGCTGGAGCTCCCTCCTCTGTCACATTTTTACCTCTTGGAGTGAGGATAACTTGTCAGAAGTGACAGAAATAACACTTAGTGCTCTGGATTGAGACAATTACACACTATAGAGGAATATGCTTTGTTCATATTTTATGTTAGCAGTTTACTTTAACCCTCCAAACCTATCTAATGGTCAATGTGGGTGTCCATCAGAATGGGAGAGAATGATCTTGTTTTTTCAAAAACTAATTTGCATTTGCATATAACTTCGGCTACCTACAGTATATACCTGGTCTTAATGATCACTGACATACATTTATTACTGTAGGTAACAACTACTTGCATTTTTGTTACCATTCGCAGGTTAAATTGTCCAGGTTTGTGGCAGGTTGCTGTTAGATAATACAACCAAATAAAGCTTTAGAACAGCTGATGTGCGACGGTCGTACAACATTAGTTGGATGAGCAAACTAGAAAACTTTTGTTGTACAACAAGCAGTCGTACGACCATTGTACCGTGTGTACAGAGAAGTTGGGCCAACAGAGCTGTACATGCAAAACACGCATGCTCAGAAGTCAGGAACCCCCAGAAGTGTCCCTTGGTGTAAACCTACGTCCCTAATTCACAAATCACATTCACCTGAACGTCCTCTTTATACACTCCTAACACATCACCGCATTAGCACTTAGTGCACGTCAGTACACGAGACACAACAGCCAACTTACGATTTTGGACGTCCAGTCGTACGACCATCGCATTGTGTGTACGAGGCTTTAAAGTCAGCCTAGTGTTGGAATTATCTTTCACGATTCCTCATATAAATTCTGTATACAAACACTAGCTTCCTGATTCAAACTGATGCCATCAACGCTTTCTAAGTCACTGACCTGGAACAAATAAGCATATAGGGAATTCTGAATCTTCTCTGACTTTCAATTGCTGTATGTTTGTTTGAAAGCTGAAATTTAGCTTTAGTTACGTTACTTCCCTAAATGAAGTATGCCCTACAACAGGGATCTCCAAACTTCGGCCCTCCAGCTGTTGCGGAACTACATTTCCCATGAGTCATTTGAAAACACTGACATTCACAAACATGAGTAAGCATGATGGGAATTGTAGTTCCTGAACAACTGGAGGGCCATAGTTTGGAGATCCCTGCCCTACAATGTGCAGGCTTCTGTAAAAATCTTCACTGCTGATGAACATAAAAGTCTTACTAAACCCAGGGCCCTGCATTCACTATATCTGGACTCCCACAGTACACATAATATGGAAATGCAATTATTTTAGTAACTATAAACTGCTAAATACCTTTTCTCATCAGCAGTATATAGCAGTCTTCTGACTTCTCAGTATTTGGTTAAAGCTTGTAGGAGGAGTTTTCATTCTCCTATGGCTGTCCTATGAGGTTGCATGACCCCTGACCCTCTGTCTGGACAGTGCTGATTGATCCTGTGCTGATTACATACACCCTCCCAAGAAAAAAAAACTCTCTAGCAATACACAGCAAACTGAGCATGTGCAGAGTGACTCCAAAGGCTCTGTCTTATAAGGAGATGGATTAGGGACAGTGGAAGAAGGGGAGGATCAGAGAAGAAAGGATCAAACAGCCTTTTTACACAATGCGGAGGATTAACCCCTTAAGCTCCATGGTGAGTATAACAAGCATGATTTACTGCATATATAGACTGATTTTACTGTTGTGGGTTTAGTAACACTTTAAGCGCTATGGAAGCTAACAACTTTGGGTGCTCTGTATTTTATTCTTCTATCAACTGCCCTGCCCAAGTGTACCTTACTTATGCTAGATACAAAAAAATCTGAATAATTGCAATTTTTAATTTGCTTATTACATTTATTCAAATGGGCACTAGAAGCCTTAACCACTTCAGCCCCAGAAGGATTTACCCCCTTCCTGACCAGACCATATTTTGCAATATGGCACTGTGTTACTTTAACCGACAATTGCAGAGTCGTGCGACGCTGTGCCCAAATGAAATTGTTGTCCTTTTTTCCCACAAACAGAGCTTTCTTTTGGTGGTATTTGATCACTTCTGTGGTTTTTATTTTTTGCACTATAAACAAAAAATACCTACTTTCTGCTATAATAAATTTCCAAAAAACTATATATATATAAAAAAACTCATTTATTCATCAGCTTAGGCCAATGTGTATTCCTCTACATATTTTTGGTAAACATTTTTTTACTGGTAATGGCGGCAATCTGCGATTTTTAGAGGGACTGCGACATTGCAGCAGACAAATCTGACCCTAAGTGACACTTTTTGGGAACCAGTGACACCAATACCGTGATCAGTGCTATAAAAATGCACTGATCAGTGTATAAATGACACTGGCAGCAAAGGGGTTAAAGCGGAGGTCTGCCTAATACTAAAAAACATACCTGTCCTGGAGTCCAGAGATGTCGGCACCCGCTGCGTCCATTGCGGGTAAGGGAACACGGCAGTGTAGCATTACAGCTTCACGCCAGGCGCCGTACTGCGCATGCGCGAGGCCAGTAGCAAAGCGAGGGGGGAGCCGCGCTGCTGATGTCATCAGCCGTGGCTGCCAGCCCGAGCTCCCGGATGTGTGGAAAAAGACACCTGTCTAAAGACGGGTGTCATCTTTCCCCTCCCCCTCGAAAGGTGCCAAATGTGACACCTGAGGGGGGGAGGAATCCAACCAGCGGAAGTTCCACTTTTGGGTGGAACTCCGCTTTAACACTAGGGGCAGTCAAAGGGTTAAGTGTGTCTTAGGGAGGTACTTTCTAACTGTAGAGGGAGTGGACTAACTGGGAATACAGAGAGGTTGCTGTTCCTGATCACTAGGAATAGACGATCACTCTCTACTCCTCTGTCAGAATGGAGATCTGCCTTGTTTACATAGGCAGATCCCCACTCTGCCTCTCTGTACTGTGGTCGCGGGTGGACAGTTGACATTGCATCGCATGCGCATTGGTCCGTCGTGCGTGCACCCGCTGTATCTATTACACGAAGCGCCGTACCAGTACGGCGTTTCGCATAATAGAGCCTGGTTAAAGTGGTTTCTATGCATAAAGGTAAAATCTCTTCAGTGTGTAGCTCCCCCCTCCGCACCTCCCCCCTTAAACTTACCTGAGCCTGATCCAGCAATGTGTACGAGAGCAGTGACTTTTCCGCGTCTCTCCCTCCTATTTGGCTGAAACACAGCAGCAAACTCAGCATTGGCCCCTGCTGCTGTCAATCACAGCCAGTGAGGCGAGAGCAGGGGGGGTGGGGGGCGAGGATGAGCCATGCTCTGTGTGTCTTATTGACACACAGAGTGGGGCTCGAGAGTGAGCATTCATGAGTGCCCCCACAGCAAGCCACTTGCATTCTGAAAGGAGGAGGAGCCAGGAGTGCCAGCAGGGGAGGCAAGAAGAGGCAAAACCACTGCACAGAGCAGGTAAGTATAACATGTTTGTTATTTTTTTTTTAAGCTAAACCTTTAGCATCACGTTTAGCAGCCATTTAGCTAGTCTGGCCTTTATATCTCTTCATCTTTAAGGAGCAATGGGCCGCCAAAGAATTAGATCTGTTAGCCTGGAGTTAGGGACCAAAGATTTTAGAGGTGCCTTCAACAGTGTCGCTTTACATATAAATACACTACTGTGCATAATTTTAGGCAGGTGTGAAAAATGCTTCAAATAAGGAATACTTATAGAAATAGAAATGGTACCGGTAGTGTATTTTCTTATTCAATTAACAAAATGAAAGCAAATGAACAGAAGAGAAATCCAAGTCAATATTTGGTGTGACCACCCTTTGCCTTTAAAACAGTATCAGTGCTTCTAGGTACACTTGCACATAATTTTGGAAGGAACTCGGCAGGTAGGTTGTTCCAAGCATCTTGCAGAACTAACCACAGATCTTCTGTGGATGGAGGCTGCCTCAGATCCTTCTGTCTTTTCATGTAATTCCAGACTTGATGATGTTGAGTTTAGGATTCTGTTGGGGCCAGAGCAAGACTTCCAGGACTCCTTGTTCTTCTTTATGCTAAAGATAGTTCTTAAAGTGGTTGTCAAGTCAGAAAAAAAAAAATCTGCAAGAGAAAGGCATAATGAGCTAGTATGCATCGCATACTAGCTCAATATGAAATGCTTACCTTAGATCACTGCTGCAGCAGCGGTTCCCAAGCACCGCTGTGACCTGCGACATGCTGAGTCCGTCGTCTTCCGGGATCCCGGGTGCCGACCAATCACATCGCAGACTCATTTCTGGGAGAGACCTTGCTGATGCAGTATAACTACCTTGTGTCTTGTTGCTGTGTTCAGTCTCCCATGTGACATGAAACTGTCTTTCACAACCTCACCTTGATAGCAGAGTTTGGCTGTTCCTCACCTTAAGCCTCCTACACAGATGTTTCTGTTTCAGTTATTGACTGTGTTTCAACCTACATATGAAATTGATGATCATTAACACTTGCTTGGTATAATTGGTTAATCATACACCTGACTCTAATCCTACAGAAATAATGCTAGTTTGAAAGCAAAGGGTAGTCACACCAAATATTGTTGTAAATTGTAAATTCTTACTTTACAGCATTTGTTCACACCTGCCTAAAATGTTTGCACAGTACTATGTATATGTAAAAATAACTCAACACACAGCAATTAATGTCTAAACTGCTGGCAACAAAAGTGAGTACATCCCTAACTGAAAATGTCAAAATTGGGCCCAATTAGCCATTGTATATCCCCGGTGTCATGTGATTTGTTAGTGGTACAAGGTCTCAGGTGTGAATGGGGAGCAGGTGTGTTAAATTTGGTGTTATCGCTCTCACTCTCTCATACCGGTCACGTTCAACATGGTACCTCATGGCAAAGAACTCTCTGAGGATCTGAAAAACAGAATTGTTGCTCTACATAAAGATGGCCTAGATTATAAGAAACTGAGCTGTAGCGGTTTAACAGGACAGGTTCCACTCAAAACAGGCCTCGCCATGGTCGACCAAAGAAGTTGAGTGCAGGTGCTCAGTATCATATCCAGAGGTTGTCTTTGGGAAATAGACGTATTAGTGCTGCCAGCATTGCTGCAGGGGTTGAAGGGGTGGGAGATCAGTCTGTCAGTGCTCAGACCATACCCCGCACACTGCATCAAATTGGTTTGCATGGCTGTCATTGCAGAAGGAAGCCTCTTCTAAAGATGATGCACAAGAAAGCCTGCAAACAGTTTGCTGAAGACAAGCAGACTAAGGACATGGATTACTGGAACCATGTTCTGTGGTCTGATGAGACCAAGATAAACTTATTTGGTTCAGATGGTGTCAAGTGTGTATGGCGGCAACCAGGTAAGGAGTACAAAGACAATTGCGTCTTGCATGGTGGTGGGAGTGCCATGGTCTGGGGCTGCATGAGTGCTGCCCGCACTAGGATTCTACAGATCATTGAGGGAACCATGAATGCCATGTACTGTGACATACTGAAGCAGAGCATGATCATGATCTCCTCCCTTCAGAGACTGGGCCACAGTGCAGTATTTCAACATAATAATGACCCCAAACACACCTCCAAGACAACCACTGCCTTGCTAAAGAAGCTGAGGGTAAAGGTGATGGACTGGCCAAGCATGTCTCCAGATCTAAACCCTACTGAGTACCTGTGCGGCATCCTCAAACAGAAGGCGGAGGAGCGCAAGGTCTCTAACATCCACCAGCTCCATGATGTCATCATGGAGGAGTGGAAGAGGACTCCAGTGGCAACCTGTGAAGCTCTAGTGAACTCCATGCCCAAGAGGGTTAAGGCAGTGCTGGAAAATAATGGTGGCTACACAAAATATTGACACTTTGGACCCAATTTGGACATTTGGCACTTAGGGGTGTACTCACTTTTGTTGCCAGCAGTTTAAACATTAATGGTTGTGTGTTGAGTTATTTTGAGGGGACAGCAAATTTACACTGTTATGCAAGCTGTACCCTCACTACTTTACATTGTAGCAAAGTGTCATTTTTTCAGTGTTCTCACATGAAAAGATATAATAAAATATTTATAAAAATGTGAGGGGTGTACTCACTTTTGTGAGATACTGTATATTGTATATATACATGTTTGTGCAACAAAAAACACTGCTTTTTAACACAAATTGTTGAAAAAATTTAGACTTTATTTTTGTACTAACAAGTAGGTAAGTGTAGTGGAGTATTTTGTGCTTCGTATTATTTTGTGAAATGCCCTGACCAAGTAATAACTTGATGTAACTGCAATTTTTATAATACTCAACTGCTCCCTGAAGGACACTGTCCGTCTGTTCGGCAGTGCCAGTCCTTATCCAGGTTGACTCACACCTAGCTTCATATAACCCACTTCCTATAAGCCCAGAGATTCCTGGACATGTCCCCTTAGAGTGCATCATCAAGCTGCACATGTGTAGCATTTTCTGCAGTATTCAGAATTGCCCACCACCAATGAAGAAGAAGAAGCTAGAAAATGAGGGCCTGCTCATCAGATGATCAGTCAGACAATATATAGAATTTAGGTATGTATTGGGTGAAAAAACTATTGGGTTGGATAGTGTGAGGTGAGGAGCTAGAGTTGGGGTTTAAAGCCTAAGTTTAGAAAAAACAAATCAAGGGACATTACTTACAATCAATACAATGTGTCCCTTGTTCTGCTGGCTGGTGCTTTAGTTGAAAACTTTGGTCCTCTGAAGCCCCGCTCCCATCATCATAATCTTATGATGCGGTGGTGGCTTATAAAGCCGAGGGACCTGTGATATGCACTTAAGACTGCCAACTATGTACACGCTTTATGCCTACCTCATCCATGTAATCCAATTCTGTTATTATCTGCCTATTTCTGCGCTCTTATGAATAAAAAGCATTCTACGAATGGAGGACAGGCGGATAATCAAGGTTTACCTCCTCCATTCACAAGTCATTTTTTTAATTCATATGGAGGTTTAAGGCATCCCCCACGCATATTATTTAAAGGAAATGTGTATTTTTTAATGCTGCCTTGCTTTTAAAAATTATTATAAAAGACCTGTTCCCCGCAGAATGATATGAAAATGTTTTCACTGGTAAATGTCCCCCATGGCAGTGCACAGTTAGTTACCCATGCCATTTTTTACCAAAAGCTAACAAAGTGGCCTTGAAAAAAGAGCATTTTTTAAAGTGTTTGGCAAATGTTCAGCGAATTTAAAATTGCTCAGTTTTCTCATCACTATAGGCAAGGTATATGTCACTTTCATCCTTTAAATTCCTTTAAAAAACATTAATGTACACTAGTGACACAGAGGGGTGCTTATTCATGTTAACAATTCAAACAGGGCAGTCAAATTCTAAATTCTAGCAGATATTTAAAGGATAAATTAAAGTATAGACATAGGATTTGATGGTGCATGCTCTAGGGTTAATCACCATATTCCCAATTAAGTCCATGCTGAATCACTGACCTGGAACAAGCATGTGTATATTAAAAGTTAAGACATGGGATATGCACATGCTTGCTCTGGGGCAGCTACTCGCTAAATTATTAAGCAAAGATAAGCAGAACAGCCCACAATATGCACCCTCAAAAGCAAGTCAGCCACAGCAGCTCTTATATTTCTACCCTGACAGATTCCCTTTAACTAATATTATTTATATCTCAAAACAATGCTTTCCCAACCAGTTGCACGGCAGCCACATGTAACTGTACTCTGAGTGATGCCACTTGCTACACCCTATCAGCAGGCGCTCATCTTACAGTACTCATGTCACAGCACCTGCTTCTGCATTATAGAGCACTTATAACTCAGAAGCAAATTATAGCTAATCCATTTCATATATTGTCATACAAGTTTTAATAAAGGCAGTTTTTGCATGCTCTGTTTTCTTACTCGCTTGTTATATATCCAAAGGTGATTTACTTTAGAAAGCATAGTAGATCTCTATCAAAGGATAAAACTAAAAGAAAACAGTGTATGCTACCTATTACTGATGTACAGTATACAGCCTCAATATTTGACACAGCTATTTATGAGAGCAAACCTGTATTTTGCCCAATAATGATGGTGAGGAGCCTGTACTTGCCTACCACGGACTCCCCTTTTGTCACTTTTACCAGGGCCCCCCAAACGTGTTGAGTAAGCTCCCACCATAGACTGAGTCAGAGCTTAAACAGGGATAATGTTCCTCTTCCTGTCCACACATGAGCTTTTCTGGTGGGTCAATTGGGCAACATGGGGAAGACACGTAGTCAACCTGTTACTTTGAAGGTACTTGCAGGATTCCTGTCCGATCTGCCAGGATTTCTAGGTCCTCCAGTACTCACAAGTTTCTAGGACTCCTAGGACCTCTAGTATTCACAGAATCTCTGCTGGGTCTTCCAGAATTTCAAGGATTCCTAGGACCTCCACTACCTTCAGTGTTCCTTGTAACGATGCTGCTGTGTCCTCTGACCAAAAGGGTATTTAAGAATCAGTCTTTAAAGTGGCAGGTGCTGTGTCTTATTGCCAGCTACCTGAGAGCAAAAGTAATATAATACTTACCTGCGAGCTGTCTGCTTGCTGCTGATTCATACTGATCTGACTACTCTTTTGTGTGCCACCTGCCTTGACCTCTTCTGGGACTTGACTACTCTCCTGCTTGCCTCCCCCCCTGCCTGGACCTGACTACTCTCTGGTCTGTAGCCCTATGAACAATCACCACATTATAACCTTTCCATTCCAGCCACCCCCTACTTGGTGCTGTAATACTATGTGCCATGACCCAGCATGAGTTTACGAGATCAAATTTATTTATATCCGACCTCAACCCGTAACTCTCATTACCCGTTTAACAAAACGACGGGAAACTGTCCATAGTACTCGACTGAGCTACACGTCTCAGGTTCACTGTCAACCGGAAATGGTTTCGAGGACTACCACCTCTACCCGACCTTTGATATCACCAGGACCAAAAGAAACGACTTTTGAGTACGACCCAGTACCGTGTATCATAATGTCGTGGTTCATCCCCCACCGACCTTACCTTTCCAATATTACACCACTAACAAGTATCCCGATGTCTGGTCTCTCATC
>BLSH010167180.1:44418-58658 GCA_018402905.1 Glandirana rugosa | reverse complement strand
CGGAAATTCCAGAAAATGTACCCTACTTTGTAGACGCTATAACTTTTGCGCAAAGCAATAAATATACGCGATTTTGCTTTTTTTTTACCCGAGACATATGGCTGAATGCATTTTGGCAAAAATTTATGACTAAAATTTAGTTTATTGTATTTTTGTAATAACATAAAGTTGAAAATATCATTTTTTTTCAAAATTTCCGTTATATTTTTGTTTATATCGCAAAAATTAAAAAGCGCAGTGGTGAACAAATACCACCAAAAGAAAGCTCTATTTGTGGGAAAAAAAGGACGCCAATTTCGTTTGGCTACTGCATTGCATGACCGCGTAATTACCATTTGAAGCGGCGAAGTGCCAAATTGCAAAAAGGGCTCCGGTCCTAAAGCAGCAAATCCTTCCGGGGCTGAAGTGGTTAATAAAAAACAAAACAGAAAGGGAGGCGCACGCACCTAGTGCATTACCATAAAAATTTATTAGAATTGTAAAAAAGTTTAAAAATGAATACTCACAAAACCACAATGTGGTATCACAAAGCCATAAAACCAAAGCGAGATGATGCAAATGGGTAGATGAAAGAGCACAAGGTGGGGTAACAGCTGATGCGTTTCGGGGCGCACCCCCTTCCTCAGAGCTCACAGCTCTGAGGAAGGGGATGCGCCCCCAAAACACGTCAGATGTTACCCCACCTTGTGCTCTTTCATCTACCCATTTGCATCATCTCGCTTTGGTTTTATGGCTTTGTGATACCACATTTTGTGGTTTTGTGAGTATTCATTTTTAAACTTTTTTACAATTCTAATAAATTTTTATGGTAATGCACTAGGTGCGTGCGCCTCCCTTTCTGTTTTGTTTTTTAGTATCTTTTGGATCACCCTGTCCGAGAGGGGCAGCACACATTTGGTGTTTTATTCCTTGATGCTCCGGTTGCCTTTACTCCGAAGGTCTTTTAGCGCTGGAAACAACTTTTTTCTTTTGTACAACATATTAGTTTTCTTAATGTTCAATATCAGGCCAGCTTTTGCATTATCCTTTTTCACCTCTTTAGTTCTTCTTTACTTTCTGCCAATAGTGTGGTATCGTCTGCATAACTCAGGTTGTTGATATTTCTCCCTGCGATTTTAATTCTGGCTTGTGATTCGTCGATCCTGGCATTTCGCATGATGTACTCTTCATATAAGTTTAATAAGTAGGGTGACAATATATACATATACATCCTTGCCGCATTCCTTTCTCAACTTTGAAGCAGTCAGTTGTTCCATGTCTTGTTCTAACTGTTGCTTCTTGACTTGCATACAGGTTTTTCAGAAGACAGGTGAGGTGGTCTAGTATTCCCATTTCTTTCAGTATTTACCACATCTTGTTGTGATCCACACAATCAAAGGTTTTACTGTAGTCAATAAAGCAGAAGTAGACATTGTTCTGGAACTCCCTTGCTTTCTCCATGATCCAGCGAATGTTGGTGTCAGGAGCCATGAATCAGACAAAGACAGAAGTGCAGTAAAATCACACTTTTTTTAAAAAAGGGTAAACTGTTATAAACAGAGTAAATGTGGTCAAAACATAGCCAGGGTTTGGTAACCAGAGCGGATAGTCAGAGCAAGCCAGTGAAACAGGAGTCCAGAGATCAGCAAGCTCAAACAAACGGAATGCAGGGTCAGGAGCCAGGACGAGAGTCAGCCAAGCAGGGTCTTGAATCTAGGAACCAGAAGGGAACGACAAACAGGCAAAGTCTTTCTCAAGAACACACAACAGAGATTTCTTCAGAGATGTTGACCAAGGCGAAGGCATCTGCGATCTGATACAGGCAGTTTATATAGCAGCAGAGCTGGCTTAACGAGGCAGGATATGGTCATCAGGTGAGACAGAGTGTAAGCTGAGACTGGCAATTAACCCTCACCTGAGCAGCTTGCTCTGAGGAGGGAGAGCTGAGGCCAGATCTGACAGTACCCCCTCCTCAACAACCCCCCCCCCCGACCCTCGGGAGGACACCAGGTTTGAGGGGAAAATGCCTATGGAAATCACAGAGGAGGACAGGAGCATGTACATCCGAGGATGAGACCCAATAATGCTCCTCCGGACTGTACCCTTTCCAATGAACCAGGTACTGTATGCACCCACGGAACCTAATTGAGTCAATGATAGATTGTATTTCATATTCCTCTTGGTTCTCAACCTGAACAGGATGAGGACGTGGTACCGAGGTGGTGAAGCGGTTGCATACCAAAGGTTTTAACAAGGAGACATGGAGTACATTAGAAATTTGCATATTAGAAGGCAGGTCTAAAGCATAAGCCAGTGGGTTGATCTTGCGGAGAATACGGAAAGGCCCAATAATCTGTGGTGCCAGCTTCAGTGAGGGAACACGAAGTCGGAGTTTGCGAGAAGACAACCAGACCCTCTCCCCAACTTGGTAAGAAGGTGCAGGTAGGCGTCTGTGGTCAGCATGGGGTCTGTACCTATCATTGGCACGTCGAAAAGACTCCTGGACCTGTACCCAAGTGGAACGAAGACCACGGAGATGCTCCTCCAAGGCAGGAATGCTCTGAGGAACAATGAGTTAGGCAACATGGCTGGTTGGAAACCATAATTCGCCATAAACTGAGACAATCAGGAAGCGGTATTGATGGCACTATTGTGAGCAAACTCTGCCCAAAGTAACAAGTCAGACCAATTGTTATGGTGGCCACCAGAACTGTTGGGAAATAGCCCAAATGAGTTGATTCTTCCCTGGGCGACCAGCAGCCTTGGGAGAATAGTAAGTCTCAAGCACCGCAGTACAGAGACTCTCTGGAACAAAGCAGAGGTCACAAGTTTTCTCAGGAGGAGCATGGATCTGAGCAGTAAGGATCTTGTCACCCAATGGTGAAATGAGACTGGTACGAATCGTAGTCAGAATACGATCAGGAGGTATCACAGGAACCGACTCCACCTTGGAAGTGGAGGAAAACTGTTGCGACAATGCATCGGCCCTTACATTCTTAGTAGCGAGTAAGAATGAGACTATGTAATTGAAGCTTGACAAGAACAGAGCCCATCGCGCCCTCCTAGGGGAGAGGCATTTAGCCTCAGACAAGAATGTGAGATTCTTGTGGTCAGGTAAAAAGAGAACCGGAACAGTTGTACCCTCGAGGAGATGCCTCCATTCTTTAACGGCTAAAATGATCGCTAACAACTCTCTGTCCTCAATCCCGTAATTGCATTCCGCAGGAGACAATTTCTTGAAAAAGTAGCCACAAGGATGCATAGCGCTCTCGGAGGTGGGACGTTGGGACAGAAGGGCACCAACTCCAGTCTCAGATACATCAACCTCAAGAATGAAGAATAACGTAGGATCTGGAAGTTCCAACAGAGGAGCAGAAACAAAGGCTGCCTTGAGACTTTCAAAGGCCTTAATGGACTCGGAGACCAATTCTGTGGGTTACCATTCTTTCTGGTCATATCAGTCAGGGGCTTGACCAGAGACGAGACGTTACGAATAAACTTCCGATAATAATTGGCAAAGCCAAGAAAACATTGTAGTGGATGTAAACCTATGGGTCGGGGCCACTGTAGAACCGTCAATAGCTTCTCTGGGTCTATCGAACCAGCAGTGGAAATGACATAACCCAGGGATTTAACCTGTTCACGATGGAGTCCGCACTTCTCCAATTTACAATACAGGTTATCTCTCAGCCTCTGAAGCACATGACAGACATCTGTGTGGTGACTCTCTAGGGACTGTATGAAGATATCAATGAGTACACCACCACACATTGCTACAACATATCTTGGAGGACATTGTTGATGAATTCCTGAAAAGCTGCCGGAGCATTGCAAAGACCAAACTGCATTACGAGGTATTCGTAATGGCCTGTCCTGGTATTAAACGTAGTTTTCCACTCATCGCCCTCCTTGATCCTCACGAGATTGTATGCTCCTCTCAGATCAAGCTTCGTGAAAGCTGTTGCTCCCTTGAGGCAGTCAAATAACTCCATAATCAATGGAATCGGATAAGCATTCTTAATCATGAAGCAATTGAGACCCCTATAATCAATAGGGGTCTTAATCCGAACTGAGCCACTCTTCTTTTTCACAAAGAAGAAGCCAGCACCAGCAGGAGACAAGGATTTGCGGTTGAACCCTCTAGAAAGTGTGTCTGCGACATACTCCTCCATGGCTTTATCCTCCGAGACAGACAAAGGGTAAACCCGGCCACAAAGGAGTATGGCACCAGATTGAAGGTCAATTGCGCAATCGTACGACCAGTATAGAGGCAAACCACCGGCTTGACCTTTGTCAAAGACATCGCTAAATTTGCGGTACTCCTCCGGCAGGGAGGAGAGTGAAGAGGTACACAAGACCTTAGCCACTTTCTGAAAACATGTCTTACTGCCTTCTGGCGACCAGGAAAGAACCTTAGCATGAAGCCAATCAAAAGAGGGGTTGTGCCTCTGTAACCAAGGATAGCGAATAACCACCGAAAAAAGATGAGAGGAAATGACTTGGAATTGGATTATCTCATGGTGAAGAGCTCCTATGGTCATGATCAACGGAGCAGTCACCTGGGCAGCCTGTAGAGGTCTCCCATCAATAGCCTTAATGGCAAGTGGAGTAGCCCGAAGCTGCAGCGGGATCGAGTGCTTAGACGCAAGACCCCTTCTTATCTTAACACTTCCCATATAGTGAGATGTGAGCTTAATAATATACTCTTATATTAGCCATATTGCTTGTACTTCTATTCATAATCTTAATGAACAGCACCCCTATTCTCCTGCTGTCCTTCATCTACATGATTGTGAGGCCAGACCTATCATTATGGAGGCAGTGCATACACACATACCCATGAAGGAGGAAGGGGGGAAGAAAGGGGAAGAAGGGGAATGATGGATGGGAAGCCGACAAAAGGGATGGGGGAGGCAGCCTCTCCTTACCCTTTGCAGATGCCGCGGGTGGTTTAGGGGGGAGTAGATGAGGCGCAGATAGATGCTGCAATCCCAGTCGGAGCGTCCATAACAGTATGTGACAGCAGGAGAATAGGGGTGCTGTTCATTAAGATTATGAATAGAAGTACGAGCAATATGGCTAATATAAGAGTATATTATTAAGCTCACATCTCACTATATGGGAAGTGTTAAGATAAGAAGGGGAGGCGTTTTACAATGTACAGCAACGATTTGTTTTTAAAAAGGGTGAATGTGTGTTTGATTATGATCATGCCATATTTTGTTTTGATTTTATTTGATCCGTTTGATTTTTACTATGTTTTACCATTTGACATCGCCTAACTGTACTAGCATTGTATACAAGCTGATAATATGCGCAGTCCATATATGTTTTTATGTCACGATCTATCTCTAATTATATGTACATTTTTGTACGATAAAAGAGTGAAATAGTTGAGTCAACAATAGTACAATATCCCCTCCCAGGAAGGGGCGGGCCAGTTAGACTGAGCAAGGCCTGCCCATAGTCATGTGATTGTTTAGAGAAATGTGTGTGTATATATGGAGGTGCCTGTGGCATGAGGAATTAGGCTCTGATGAAGAGGGTTCGTCCTGGAAACGCGTCAGCCTTGTCCTATGGTGTACGTCCAGGCCCTCTGCTGAGGCTCCACCATCGTCCCCATTGGATTTATTGTTGTATTCCAAAAGGTTTTAACTTCAGATCCGTTTGTGAGTATATGGATTTTATCTATTTTAATTATTAAACTTTTTAATGGTACGGCACAAGGTCGGTGCGCCTCTCTTGTCTTTCCTTTGCTATAGTGTGTCTGGATGCGCATGATCCGGAAGAGGGCAGCAAGACCTGTATGTGCGATTTACCATTATTCTAGTGTGGCTATCATCGAATGAGGAACCCCTGCTGTACCATCATCTTTGGTTTGTGGTCCCTTGAGCGCAGGAGTGCATTGGTTTACTGCTAGAGAAATCCCACTACTAAAGATCCCACTGCTAGAAACAGACTACTTATAGAAATACCCCAATACTAGAGAGACCCTACTAATTGAGAGGGTCCATTTATAGATAGATCCCACTGATAGCGATAGCTCACTACTAGAGATCTTACAGCTAGAAAGATTTAATTGCTAGCAAGAGCCCACACCAAGTGAGATTCCACTACTAGAGATTTCACAGTTAGAGATATTCCACTGCTAGAGAGAGTCCACATATAGAGAGATCCTACTAACAGAGAGAGCCCACTTATATCTTGCTGTTAGAGTGATCCCACTACCAGAGATATAACAGCTAGAGATATCCCATTGGTAGAGAAGCCCCCCACTAGAGACGTCACAGCTAGACAGATCCCAATACTTGAAATCTTACAAGGGAGATACCATTTCTAGAGAAATGCAACAGTTAGAAGGAACGCACTGCTAGAGAGATGTCTCTATTAGAGTGAACCCACTACTAGAGAGACCACAATACAAAAAAAAATGCTATTATGAAAAATCCCACAGTTATAAAAAGATCCCACTAATAGAAAGAGCTTACAGCTTGAAAAATCCATTTGCTGGACAGACACCACTGATTAGGAGAGGCAGCTCATAGTATACCACTACTAGAGATTGCATGGCTAGAGAGATCCCACTACTACAAATATACCACTACTAGAGATCTCACTGCTAGAGAGACCAAAGTAGTAGAGATATCTCAATGAGAGATGTCATTAATAGATAAACTTCGCTACTAGAAAGATACCACTACTACAGTTCCCACTTCTAGAGGGAGTCTACTACTAGAGATCTCACAGCTAAAGAGATCCCAATGCTTGAGAGATCCCTCTAATAGAGAGACTACTACTAGAGGTCCCACTGCTAGAAGGAGCCCACTATTAGAGAAATCCCACAACTAGACAGAATCAACCATTACTATAGAGAGAGAGACCACCGTTAAAGATATCCCACTGCTAGAAAATACCTCCTACTAGGGGTGCCTACTGCTAGATAAATCCCACTACCAAAAATCCCAATTCTAGAGTGAGCCCACTACTTGAGAGATCTCTCTGCTAGAGACTTTACTACCGAAGAAGCCCAGACATTAGTAGAGAGATCTCAATGCTGAAGTGAGTTTAGCAATAAAGAGCCCATTACTAGAGAGCTGCAAAAGAGATATAAATTCTGTATAATAATAATAATAATAATATTAATTTTGTGAGTAGCAAAAGGAAAAGGTTGGGACTTTAAATGAAGCATGCAGCAGGAGAGAAAAAATAGGCACTATGTGTTTGTAAAAATGTTTTTATTTCATGTAACCATACACATAAAATCACAGTACAAATGCAAGTATTTTTAAATATTGGCTGATAAGCTCAAATATTTACAGACAAACACACATTCTGTGTAGTGCTATAAAATCAATTTGTTATTGGGTTAATTGTACTATGAGCCCAGTGTTTGTCCAGGAGGGGAAAGGAAAGTGAGTGAAAAGGTGAATGAGATGTGATGCTGGAAAGTCTGAACCTGGTTCAGAGAAAACAGTAGAAATGAAGAACTGTTGCAGAAGTTACCTAGTGTTGCAGCATCAAACATGATGCAGAGCACGCACAGTGTGTCCAGAGTCACGAGCCAAATAGAAAGCCCATACCCACTGAAGGGAAGGTATATACTGCAGAGTAATCACAGTTAACCACCAACACCCCACAGGCAAATGATTAGAGAGAGGGTGTCATCACCTGAGCAGAGAAACCACTCGGCAATAAGCACTGACAAAATGCTCCCTCATAAAGCGCCAATATAAATACACTTAGCACTGGCACCCTGGCGTCAAAAAGTCGGCGCCATGCGTCCAGTGCTAGGAGTGTGGTGTCGATGCGCAGCGGGAAGTCCGCCCCAAACCGACAAAAGGCGGAGAGGGAAGGGGGGACCCCAGGTGCGCATCACAGCTCCTGGGATTGAGAAAACCACAGTAAACAACAAAAATAGTCCATCAGATGGCACTATATCTGAGATGTAAAAAGTATGAATAGCGTGTATTGGTGTATGAAATCGTATATGAGTAATAAATACCCTATCTTATATTATATCCCAATTGATTGCGAGGGAGAAAAGATATGAGAAATACTGACACATAATCATATGTGTCAGGATTTACTGTCCATGCATGCATGCTTCCATCCCTATACAGTATATAATGAGAGAAGGAGGGGTTAGTGGGATTTTAAATGAGGCATAAGACTTATATAGTCAAATGTTTCCATCCCTGTCTATGTAGCAAAAGAAAAAGGTTGAGACTTTAAGACCCCTTTCACACCAGAACGTTTTTCAGGCGTTTTTGCGCTAAAAATAGCGACTGAAAAGTGCCCGAAAAACTACCCACAATACACCCCGGTGTGAAAGCCCGAGTGCTTTCACACTGGGGTGGTGCGCTTGCGGGACGGTAAAAAAAGCCGCTCCTCCACTGCCCCTGCCCATTGAAAACAATGGGGCAACGCTCCCGAAGCGCCTGAACACCGATTCAGAAGTGCCGCTAAACTGCACTTTTAACCCCTTTTTAACCCCTTGTGTGGGGGGTTAAAAGCGCACCGCTGTCGTCCGAATAGCGGCACCAAAGTGCTGCTATAACGAGCGGTAAAGTGCCACAAATTAGCAGTGTTTTACCGCTAACGCTCGGGTGGCCCTGGTGTGAAAGGGGTCTAAATGAAGCTTGCAGCAGGAGAGCAAAAATAGGCTCCGTGTGTTTGTAAAAATGTTTTTATTTCATGTAACTATACATATAAAATCACAGCACAAATGCAAGTATTTTTAAATATTGGCTGATAAGTTCAAATATTTACAGACAAACACACATAGTAATGATAATATTGACTTAAATATACAAAATTCATCAATCCATATTCCCATGTTACATGGAAGCAAATATCATTAATGTAGAAAAAGACAGTCAAAACAGTTATAAAATGGATTGAGAATCCATGTTGAAACATGTAAATGTAGCATCTGAAAGCTTTACGCGTTTCATGGAATTATATCCACTCATCAGGAGCAGATGCGGAGGAAATGTCTGAAAAGTGAAGATAAATGAACAATGAGTAAATGAAAAAATATATATGTAAGGGGGAGGGAATACAACTGAAACCTCTACCCATACTTACAATGTGGCTATGATTGTGGCGTGTAATAGTGAGCGCTGAAGGAGGACTGCAGACAACGTCTCTCCCACGAGTTGAGGCGGTATAAACCATGGCACCAACAGGAAAATATAAGGCAGATGTATTCGAGAATGTAATCCCCACTGGAAAACTGATTGCATGTTGTACATAAACAGGGGCATCTGGGAATAAATAACAAATTCTCTGTAGTGCTATAAAATCAATCTGTTATTGGATTAATTGTACTATAAGCCCAGTGTTTGTCCAGGAGGGGAAAATAAGGTGAGTGAACCTCTCCTTCTCTAATTTTGTGAGTAATTTTCCTGCTCTGACACTTCAATGTCTCACTAAATATGATAGGTAGTCAGGAAATCTGATTTATTATTTATGAATAAAGCCAGAAGGTACTCCCTGGATTTTGAGCCCTCTATGCCTCTAGGCAGAGAAAAAGTATCAAACGTGGTATTCACATACTAGAGAAGAGTATAAGAATGTGTTTTGGAGGGGAGAGCACATGCGCGGAGTCCAGCTGAAGCTCCACGGGGACGAATGGACCGTGATCTACAGACGCCTGCAGCTTGCCACAACCCACTCCGCTACAGAGAGACGACAGAGAGGCAGGGGAATGGACCGGGAGCCTTATCATGGTGCACGAAGGGGGTAAGACGAAATATAAAACTACCCCCATTCTGGAGGCCTTGACTCGCGGCCCGTCCAAGATGGCTGCCGCACACGCTACACAGAGCAGTGGTCCCGGGCCTGCAAACAGCTCCAGGACCTCCCAGAGCTCCCACATGGTTCTGCAGACCAGGGTTTATTCCCAGCTCTCCTGCAACAATTCAAAGAAATGCTGCATAAAGCTCTGAGACAGACATCAGAGCACATCACTAATAGCCTGACTAAAAAAATCAGGGAACTTGGGTCCCGTACTGCAGCACTTGAGGAAAGAATGGATGACATTGAGGCAAGTACACAGGACTATTTGGTAGCAATTGAAAACCTTAAAGAAGAGAACCTGTCACTGGAGACTAGGCTAGAGGACTATGAGAACAGGGCCAGGAGATTGAATCTCCGTATAAGAGGCATTCCAGAAACAGTCCTTGATTTACAGTCTACTATTACAGCTCTGTTTCAGGAATTACAGCTGGAAATTCCCATGGAGCATCTTGAAATAGACAGAATCCACAGAGCATTAATGCCCAAAAAACAAAACGGCCCCCCCACGCGATATTATCGCAAAGTTCCACCTTTACAGGACAAAAGAGCAACTCCTGAACGCTGCCCGGGAAAAGGAGGTTCTAATTTTTCAGGGGCATAAGTACCAAGTCTTCTCGGACCTATCCCCACTGATGATTTCTAAATGCAGGGCCATGAAACCTCACCTTGCAGAGTTGCAACAGCAACAAATAACATACCAATGGGCATTTCCATTCTCGTCCGGTTTACCTATCAAGGCACTAAGTACAGGTACAGATCCCCAGAGGAACTTCAACACACCCTGCAGGAGCTTCATTTACTTGACCCCTCCAACAATACAGGAGCCTCACGTCGCAGAACAGCTGTATCCTCACCCACTAAGGCGTTCTCAACCCCAAGCATTGGATTGAACAAACCCCGATGGAGACTTAGCTTTCCCCCTTCATCTTTATTTCCCAAGCTGTAAGCTTGGCGGCATGCCCCGGTAATTTTATCAAGGCTTGAAACTTAACTGTAAGTATTTTATGGGCTCCCCCTTCATCCCGAGCTAGCTCCAGCAGCTAGCAGCCCCCCCGACTTCAGGGACCTTGTACTAGGAAATTATAATCTCAGTACGAGACTATTTAACATCTGGTCAACTATTCTGTGGTTCTCCCTAACCCTTTTTTGGTCCTGGATATCTCTCAGCGGTTGGCGGTGGCCTAATGGGTGGATCTTAGAGACTGAACAGTTTCTTCAGCGGCCTTTACAGTCGCCCAGCGTTCCACAGACCCCTTGTGTTCAGATTAAACGTTCCACATCTGACTCTGGGCCTCCAACAGCTCCGTCCTCTTTGAAGGACACTAGCCCACACTACGGGCATATGAACCACCCATTGTACACCCCATTTTTAATGTCCAGAGGCCGCACCGAACTTTATCCTGGGACTCAGATCTGTGACCTCTATATTGAAGTGTTGTCCAGACTGGCGGCTGAAAGCTGATACACAAATACTTAGTGAACCACAGACTAGGGCAGATGCGGTTAATCATAGTTTATAATTTGTTGTTGTGCATAGGTCTACATTCCCGCATGCTTGATCCTTGCGCTCCGACTCGCTCTCCACACCTGCCCACCCTTAATATGTGGGCCCTTGTGGACGGCGACCTCAGCCCGAACAGTTGGGTTTTTCCCCTGATTCGAGCGCACACTGTTCTTTGGATTTTGGTTATTTGTTTTATGAACCATGTTAACTTTTTCCTATTTCTTCTTACCCTTTTCTTAGCCTTCCCCCGGTCCCCATTCTTTTCCCACTCATCCGCGCAGGATGTCTCCACTGGCTGGAACCAAATGCCAACAGGTAAGCAACTTCACCCTCTCTCCACAACATGGCCCCCCTAAATGTCCTCACGTTAAATGTCCAGGGACTGAACATACCTCAGAAGACCAAGGTGTTTAAGTACTTCCACTCCCAAAAAGCTCATATAGTATGCTTACAGGAGACGCACTTCACAGCTCAACACATGCCGAAACATTTTAGCCCCCAGTACCCTCAGATATATAATGCTCCAGCTTCATCTAAGCAAAGAGGCACATTGATCATGTTTCACCGCTCCACCCAATTCTCTCTTACTAATACTATCAGTGACCCAGAGGGCAGATATTTGATCCTCAATGTGTACATAATGGACACGGAGGTCACTATTGTGTCTTGTTATGCCCCCAACAAGAAACCAAGCTCCTTTTTATCACATCTAATGCAGGTCGTGATGATGCATAAAAGGGGGTCCATCATCATATGCGGAGATTCCAACTTAACTCTAAACCCCTTTCTAGATAAATCCCCGTATTGTCAGCCAATAAACAAATCTAAACAAACTCTTTCCCATCTCCTAACTAAACACAATCTTGTTAATACATGAAGAGAAACTAACCCATCAAAAAGGAGATACGCCCACTACTCATACCCCCAAAAAACTTTCGCACGGATATTTTTGTTACCACCGGACTGTCTCCCGAAATTCTCATGTGCCACATCCTTCCAGTTCCTTGGTTGGACCACTGTGCAGTCCTCACCTCCCTAGCCTCCCCAATACCGAAATTGCAGGATCACACGTGGATCCTCCCAGATCATATGCTTAGACACCCATCCCATAGGTTCGACATCGAATTAGCCCTAAGGGAATACCTGTCTTTAAACTCCATGCCAGGCATGAGCCCACTTGTGGGAAGCACACAAGCCTGTTATTAGGGAGTTTAAAGTGTGCTATAAGGACTTCAATCTTGACCCCACCCCACTAGCTAGAATTAAACTAGATAACGCACAATTAGCCTAGGGCTTATTCCTGACTGACAACGCAGAGAAAACTTTGAGACGTGGTAAGCATATATACTATATGAAGGCCAATAAGCCTGATACTCTTCTCGCTCAAACCTTAAGAAATATTAACAAACCCACCAAACCTATCCGCCTGAAGATAGCTAAAGACCGTCCAGCAACCCTCTTAGGATCCTCCACAAATTTAAATCGCACCTCGCCAAGCTTTATACATCGGTCGAAAACTTCAACCCCTCAGCGGCGGACAACCTGTTTTCACAAATACAGCTCCCTCACCTCACTGAGGCGGAACAGGCTAGCCTGTAAGAAAGTATTACGATTGAAGAAATGAATCTTGCTATTAAACGGCTAAAGCCCAACAAATGCCCAGGTCCCAATAGCTATACGGCCATTTACTACATTTACTACCGCACTTTCTCCGAACAACTAGCTCCGCTCCTAGCTGATGCCCTCAATAGCATTTTGAAGGGGCATTCCTTTAGACGCGAATCACTTACCACAATCATGTGCATGCTTCCTAAACCTCACTCCTAGCCACGCATTTAAATAAAATGATCGGCAGACTCATACATAATGATCAGGCCAGCTTTATTCCCTTTCGGCAGGCTAGTGACAATGTTCGTCGAGCGGCCCTCTTGGCTCATGCGGCTAAATCCAGACAGATCCCTGCCTGTTTTTCCTCTCACTCGATATTCAGAAAGCCTTTGATTCTGTATCTTGGCAATATTTATGCTACACACTGCAGAAATGGGGCTTTGGCCCTCATTTTACGCAATGGGTCATGGCTTTGTACAATAAACCGAGTGCTTATGTTAAGTACGCAGGCTATAAGTCGGAATCTTTTGAGATCGGGAGGGGAATCAGTCAGGGATGCCTGCTCTCCCCTCTCCTGTTAGCCAGGGCCGGTGCAAGGATTTTTGTCCACACAGGCGAAGGTGCATTTTGGTGCCCCCCCCCCCCTCATCCTACAACCACCTTCTTTCCCCTACACAATACATCCCCCCACCCTCATATGGTAACCCATCTACGGCTAACCACACACTATACAATCTGATTGTACAATCCTCTTAGATTTATTAACTCCAGCTAACACTTTAACCGGTTACAGCTACAGTTTTTTTTTCTTTTGGGATAAAGGTTTTACATAAATAAAAGCCGATCATTCTAAGCACCCTGTTGGTGCTAAAGGGTTTATCTCTTTCCTCTAACTGCTACATCTGCAGGATAGGTGGTTCTGTTAAAAAAACAACAGGGCCACCAGAGAGCAGTATACAGGGCCACCAGTGAGCAGTATACAGGGCCACCAGTGAGCAGTATACAGGGCCACCAGAGAGCAGTATACAGGGCCACCAGTGAGCAGTATACAGGGCCACCAGATTTTTTTTTTCTTTTGGGATAAAGGTTTTACATAAATAAAAGCCGATCATTCTAAGCACCCTGTTGGTGCTAAAGGGTTTATCTCTTTCCTCTAACTGCTACATCTGCAGGATAGGTGGTTCTGTTAAATAAACAACAGGGCCACCAGAGAGCAGTATACAGGGCCACCAGTGAGCAGTATACAGGGCCACCAGTGAGCAGTATACAGGGCCACCAGAGAGCAGTATACCATATGACGAGAGACCACCGGGACATATGACGAGTGACCACCGGGACATATGACGAG
>BLSH010167180.1:18991-35732 GCA_018402905.1 Glandirana rugosa | reverse complement strand
CAGGGAGCGGTATACAGGGCCACCAGGGAGCAGTATACAGGGCCCCCAGAGCAGTATACAGGGCCACCAGGGAGCAGTATACAGGGCCACCAGGGAGCAGTATACAGGGCCACCAGAGCAGTATACAGGGCCACCAGAGCAGTATACAGGGCCACCAGAGAGCAGTATACAGGGCCACCAGTGAGCAGTATACAGGGCCAGCAGAGAGCGGTATACAGGGCCACCAGTGAGCGGTATACAAGGCCACCAGGGAGCGGTATACAGGGCCACCAGGGAGCGGTATACAGGGCCACCAGGGAGCGGTACACAACTACCCCCCACCCAGCCACCCCCCTCACCCCCCCGCCTCCGGCGTGGGCGCTGGGCGGCACTATCCTGACACCACACACCCCCTGCACTTACTATGTGTAGAGCGGTGGTGTGTGGAGAGGGCGGATGGACGTTCCGCTCCTCGGGTTTCCTGTTCTTTGCCAAAGCGCCTAGGCATCCAATAGGATTGCCTGGCACTTTGGGCAATCAGGAAAAAGATCTTATTGTAGCTAGGTGAGGGATGCCTGGGTTTGGCGCCCCTCCTGGCCTGGCGCCGTAAGGCAGCTGCCTAAGCTGTCTTATGGTGGCGCCGGCCCTGCTGTTAGCCCTGCTAATAGAACCGCTCATGCACATGATTAGAACCTCCCCCAATGTCTCGGGAATAGAACTAGGCGGCCTGCATCATAAGTTATGTTTATTTGCCGATGAGATTCTGATTTTTTTATCATCCCCAATGGTGTCAGGTCCGAATCTATTACCTATTCTAGATGGTTTTGCCGGGCTCTCGGGCCTTATAATGAACCCCCAAAAATCATTAGCCCTAAACAAATCCCTAACGACCCCTGAAGTTGACGTGTTGCATGGCTCTCTCCCTTTCTCATGGGTGGCTAATTCATTACCGTATCTCGGTATACACCTCACAGTAGAATATATACAGCTTTTCTCCTATAACTACCCTAAAATGCTGAAACAATTAACAGACCTGCTCACACAGTGGTCCCCCCTTCCCCTTTCATGGTTGGGGCGGATAAATGTGATTAAAATGTCCATACTTCTGAAATTACTTTATTTATTTTGGGTCCTGCCAATCCCAATCCCATCATACTACCTCAGACTTGTCCAAAAACGGACCTCAGACTTTATTTGGGGCAAAATTAAACCTCGAACAGATAGACGGACACTCTCTCTACACAAGTAAAGCGGCGGCTTGGGGGTTCCAAACTTTGCAATGTACTACAAAGCTGCTCAATTAGCCAGTGTAACCAAGTACCATGCTACTCATGAAATCCCTATATGGGTGCCTATCGAGTCAGTGGAAAGTGATCCTCTATCCTTGTCTAACCTCCTATGGCTTAAACCATCTGATCGTTCATCAGTACAGCATCCAATTATCAAACACTTCCTCAAACTCTGGGACTCCCTTAAGGAAAAATACTACCTACAATCTCTGTATAACCCCCTGTTCTCCTTCTTGAAAAACCCAGCATTCCCCCCGGCCTGGGATTCTCCGGCGAGCTTCAAGCAATGGGCCTCCAGAGGCTTACTCAGGTTCCATCATCTAGTTGATATTGATAATGGCAGGGCCAATCCTGGGCGGGTGCCTGGGGTGCACTGCACCCAGGCGCCGCAGAGGTGGGGGCACCGAAGAGCCAGAGTGCTCCCATCCCTCCTCCTCTCCTTGTGTGTGAGTGAGTGTTGGGGGTTAATAATGCGTCCGCTGAGATCAGTGTTGGGGGCTAATAATGCGTCCGCTGAGATCAGTGTTGGGAGTTAAAAATGCATCAGCTGCCACCAGTGTTGGGGGTTAATATTTCGTCCACTGAGATCAGTGTTGGGGGTTAATAATGTGTCCACTGAGACCAGTGTTGGGTGTTAATAATGCGTCCGCTGAGATCAGTGTTGGGGGTTAATAATGCGTCCGCTGAGATCAGTGTTGGGGGTTAAAATTGCATTCTTCTGCGACCAGTGTTGGGGGTTAATAGTGCGTCCACTGAGATCAGTGTTGGGGGGTTAATAATGTGTCCGATGAGACCAGTGTTGGGGTTAATAATGCGTCCGCTGAGATCAGTGTTGGGGGTTAATAATGCGTCCACTGAGACCAGTGTTGGGGGTTAATAATGCGTCCGCTGAGAACAGTGTTGGGGGTTAATAATGCGTCCGCTGAGATCAGTGTTGGGGGTTAATAATGCATCCGCTGAGACCAGTGTTGGGGGTTAATAATGCTTCCGCTGAGACCAGTTTGGGGGTTAATAATGCATCCGCTGCGACCAGTGTTGGGGGTTAATAGTGCGTCTGCTGAGACCAGTGTTGGGGGTTAATAATGCATCCGCTGCGACCAGTGCTGGGGGTTAGGCTGCATTTGGTGGGCACTGGTAGGCTGCAATTGGTGGGCACTGGTAGGCTGCATTTGATGGACACTGCACTGGTAGGCTGCATTTGATG
This sequence comes from Glandirana rugosa, assembly GCA_018402905.1. Taxonomy (NCBI): domain Eukaryota; kingdom Metazoa; phylum Chordata; class Amphibia; order Anura; family Ranidae; genus Glandirana; species Glandirana rugosa. The sequence continues at coordinate 33,260 of BLSH010167180.1, read as the reverse complement.
AGCACTGATAAGGATGCATTTGGTGGGCACTTGCAGGCTGCAATTGGTGGGCACTGGTAGGCTTCATTTGATGGGCATTGCACTCGTAGGCTGCATTTGATGGGCACTCATAAGCTGCATTTGATGGGCATTGGTAGGCTGCAATTGGTGGGCACTGATAAGCTGCATTTGATGGGTATTTATAAGCTGCATTTGGTGGGCACTGATTAGCTGCATTTGGTGGGCACTGGTAGACTGCAATTGGGGGGCACTGGTAGGCTGCATTTGATGGGCACTGAAAAGCTGCATTTGGTGGGCACTTGTAGGCTGCAATTGGTGGGCACTAGTAGGCTGTACTTGGTGTGCACTGGTAGGCTGCAATTGGTGGGCACTGCTGGCAGCATTTGATGGGCACTGATAAGGCTGCATTTGGTGGGCACTGGTAGGCTGCAACTGGTGGGCACTGGTAGGCTGCAATTGGTGGGCACTGATGAGGCTGTATTTGATGGGCATTAATGAGGCTGCATTTGATGGGCATTTGTGGGCTGCATTTGACGCATTGATATCTTCTATCATGTCTGCAGTCTCTCACCATCTCTTGTATCATGTCTGCAGTCTCTGACTGTCTCTTGTACTGTGCTCATCAGAGACAGTCCCCCCCCCCCAGGTCTCATTAAGCCCTGTACACACGGGAAGACGATCGCATACAACAGGTCATACTAACGACCATTGTATGCGATATCAATTGTTCGTATGCGCGATTTGAACAGTCATACGATTTTGACACGATCGTACGTGCGATCGTCGTCCCGTGTGTACGGGGCTTTAGAGTATTATTTTTCTGTATTTTGTTTATTTTTAAGAGATCATGGGATGATCCCAGGGCAATGAAGACTCCTTAGGGGAGCATCTCTGTGTTTGAGTCATTGCCATAGAAACATTTGTAAAGGGGAGGAGTTAGTAAGATAACCACGCCCATGTGGGGCGCCAGAAATATGTCTGCACCCAGGCGCCTGTGACCCTAGGATCGGCCCTGGATAATGGAACAGCTGGGTCAGCTGTCCCCATCATCAAACATATGACTGATTTGTTGCAGGTACAGCGCAAAATCCGTCTTTTTCGTTTTGGTCACATTCACTAACGCAGTTTAGTACCCAATAGGGGCGTCTGGAATATAATAACGTTGGACAAATGTTAAACTGTTTTTTGTTTTTTTTTCTCTCTCAGTTAGTATCAAAGGCATTCAAATGATCAAGTATTCAAGTGTACTATTTTATAACCTGTGATTACTTCTCTAACCGCCAAAGCAGTTCATATGTCCCACATGATAACCATGTTAACTGTGAATATACAGTGTTGGCTTGTAGGTAACCTTGAACATATTGTATGGAATAATTTTTGTTTAAAACTTTAATAAAACCTTTTGACAAAAAAAAAAAAAAAAAAAGAATGTGTGTTTTGGAGTATTTGTAAGTATGCCCATGCTGCGTGTGTTAAATAACTTGTTAAAATGACAGCTTTGTGAAATCACATTTTATTTACCTTCTCCGTTTTCCAAAAAATTGTAGCAAAACATTACAAATTCAAAAAACTCACCATGCCTTTTACTAAATACCTTTCACTGTCTACTTTCCAAGAATGGGTAATTTTTGGGGTGTTTGTACTGTCCTGGCCTTTTAGGGCCTCAAGAAATGAAAAAGGCAGACAGTACATGAGGGTTGATAAATTTTACATATCCTATATACCACAGCCTGTAGACTCCATAACTTTCACACAGACTGAATCATTTTCACCTATTTGTTTTTTTTTGTTTACCAAAGAGGTGTAGCAGAATACATTTTGGCCTAAATTTATGAAGAAAGGTTATTTTTGCAAAGTTTTTAACAGAAACTAAGAAAAACATTTTTTTTTTCAAAATGTTCAGTCTTTTTTCCTTTGTATAGTAAAAAATAAAAATACCCAATGGTGACTAAACACCAGCAAAAGAAAGCTCTGTCTTAGAAAAAAGATGTATAATTCAATTGTGTACAGCGTTGCATGACTGAGCATTTGTCATTCAAAATATGACAGTGCTGAAAACTGAAAAATGGTCTGGACAGAAAGGGGGTTTAACATTCCTTTCTTCAAGTGGTTAACTTTTAAGTATGCTGCATTAATAGCAACACATAACATACAATGGGGCTTCACAAATTTGACTGCAAAAGTGGAAATACACTTTAGCCCTTTCGCTGCCAGGTCTGTATGTCAAGTGGTAATCCACAATATATTACGCTTTTCTTTTTGGTTTAATATCAGTTTGGGAGCTAAGCGCATTTTTTGGCAGATCAATGGGTATATTTCTGCACTTGCAAGGTTTTGGGGAAATGTGCATGTATAGCATATACAGTATGTACTGTGTATGTTTTTTTATTTTAATTTGACATACACTTTAATTTAGTAGCCTGTATCCGCAGTAAGCACTGAGTCAATCTGCACATAACAAAGAATGTTGTGAAATAATTGACATAGAATACAGCTAAAGTAAATGTATTGCTGAAGGAGAGTTTCTCGAGTCTTCAAAAGCAGACCGGTATCATTTATATACACATGCAGTTGATTACACTAAATGTAGTAATATACTGTAACACTACCCCTGAAGGAGCCACTGGTTAAGAAGGGTCCTCTGTTCTTGGCCTCAACCGCCTCAAAAACCTCAGCCCCTCTGACACACCAGTTTTAGAGAAAACAAGCAAACTTATTAAAACACAGCAAATACTTCCTGTTACCAAATTCTAAGGCTGTCTTGAAAGCTGACAACAAAGCAATCAATAAGGGTAAACCTAATGTATTATTGCTCAGGAAAGTCGATAACCAGACAAGTATATGCAAAGTGTCAGTGGTGGTGATACAGGTCAGTACACAGATTGGTTAAAGTGGTTGTCAACTCATGACAATCACTTTAACCACTTCCTTACTGGGCACTTAAACCCCCCTCCTGCCCAGACCAATTTTTGGCTTTCAGCGCTGTCGCATTTTGAATTACAATTGCGCGGTCGTGCGACGTTGTACCCAAATAAAATTTGCGTCCTTTTTTTCCCACAAATAGAGCTTTCTTTTGGTGGTATTTGATCCCCTCTGCGTCATTTCTGATCGCCGCTATAAACAAAAAATGAGCGACAATTTTGCAAAAAAGAACAATATTTTTTACTTTTTGCTAAAGTACAAATCCATTAAAAAAATTATTCATCGGTTTTGGCCGACATATATTCTTCTACATATTTTTGGGGAAAAAAAAAATCGCAATCGGCGTATATTGATTGGTTTGCCCAAAAGTTATCGCATCTACAAACTGGGAATTGATTTATGGCGTTTTTATTATTATTTTTTTTTTTACTAGTAATGGCGGCGATCTGCGATTTTTAGCAGTAATGCGATATTGGGGGGGACATGTCGGAACATTTTTGACACTTTTTTGGGACCAATGACATTTATACAGCGATCAGAAATTTAAATGTCCACTGATTACTGTATAAATGTCATTGGCAGTGAAGGGGTTAACCTGCAGGGGGCAGTGTAGGGGTTAAATATGTTCCCTGGCTGTGTTCTAACTGTGGGGGGGCATGGCTGGTCGGGACATAACAGATCTAACTGATCCCAGTGACAGGGATCAGTAGATCTGCTATGTCCCCTGTCAAAGAACGGGGAACCGCCACGTTTACAACGGCGGTTCCCCGTTCTGAGGCTCCTGAAAGTGATCGCGGGTCTCGGGCGGACATCGAGTCCGCCCGACCCGCGGGCACGCTCGAGCGGCGTGCGGCGCGCGCTCGCGCGCGCCGCCGCTGCCTCCAGGGGGCGCGCGGGAGCATGCGCAGTGGGAGGACGTCCATGGACGTCCTCCCGGCATTTCAGGTCCGCGCTGGAGCCGTATTTCGGCAATAGCGCGGACCTGGAGGGGTTAAACGACAGGTAAGCCTACAATAAGGCTTACCTGTAGGTCCCGGGAATATCTCCTAAACCTGTACGCTTTAGGAGATATTCCTTGTATCTGCATGAGCCGACGTCATCGGCACATGTGCACTGAAGAATCGTCACCCGGGGTAGCCCAGGGTGCCGTTTCTTCTGTTGACGTGCCGCACATGATGGCTCCTGTGCGCATGCGCAGAAGTGACGTCAGCGCAGCTCCGCCAATCTCATCGCTGGAGCCCTCGCTGTGATTGGACAGAGCCACAGACCCAGAAACAGCTTCGTTCCAAGGTAAGTATTTCATAATGAGCTAGTATGCGCTGCATACTAGCATATTATAATGGCACAGGACAGCCAGGCCAGCTGTGCCAACCAGAATGCAATAATGAGCAGTAATGAAACTTAATCAAATAATACCAGAGCTATAGCACAAACAACGAGATCTAACCGGGAAGCCTTATAGGTGATCAAGGCATCTCTAACTGGCACCAATCGGGAAAAAAAAGCTAAAAGGACATACACAGAATCAGAATGAAGCTGCCACTATACATAAATAAAATACAATAACACACAATATATATCAGAAACACGTTAACTGAAATATACAAGTACTACTTGTATATTTCAGTTAACGTGTTTCTGATAAATATTGTGTCTTATAATACCAGAGCTATACTTCCAATATGCACAAATGGGGGCTATGCTAAGCCTAAACTGTGGTTAGGCACAGTGAGAATTGAACAGCATAAACAGTGTAGGAGAAAGAGGAAAACTTGTAAAATGAATGCTCAGGGCTGTCTCTGAAGTTGATCTTCTGCCAGCTAATGTCGGGGCCTCTAAATGAGCATTGGTGCACTTGTGATAAATCTTAAAACCTGCAGGCAGTTGGATGGCAAGAGATGCAAAATAGTCAGTAATACATTGTAGACGAGATACAATCATGCCAGAGATGGTGATGATGCGATACAGCTGCAACTCAGAGGTGGTAATGTTGTAGCAGAAACTTGGTGGCAACGAGAAAAAGGGGTACTGATTCAGTGCTCTTGAAGTCTTGCTCTCAGTGGCTTGACTACTGCTAACAGTACAAAGCGAGTTAACAGCTTTCTCACTAACTCTCGGAGGTGTCGATAAGCTCTTACGGTGGAAGGGGCCCCCTTGGTCCTGTGTTGTTGCGGCTGCAAGATGAAGGGATTTGGTGAAATCTCTGGTCTCTCTGCAGCAATTCTGTAGGGTCAAAAGGGCTAACAATGTGACTGGATCCTCAGCTTCCTCACTCTCCACCTCGGGCTCTCTAGTGCTAGCTCTGTCTCCTGTTCCCACCAACTAGTCTGGATCTGGGGACTCTTGTAGCACCAATAGACCTGACTTTTCCCAGGCAAAAGAACATAAAGTGCCCTGAGGCTGCTCCTGCCACTCACAGTCTGTCTGAACTTGTAGTTCAGAAAGTCAGTTTTTTTATTACGTGGCTGCTTCTGCTTTGGACTATACCTTCCAGGATTCCAGGTGCCTCACATAGAAGTCTATGGGTTCACTTTGACTTAGCCCTACCCCTGTTGGCCAGAGGAGGATTGTGCAGCACAACACTAGTAACTCAGAGGAGGGAGAGAAATCAATACAGAACAGTGTTTATTCTTCCATTCTGTTGTAGTCCAGTACCTGACTACAGTACTAAATGACGCGTTTTGGAACTTTACTGTTTATCTGAAGAAGAGTTTAAACTGTAATCCTAAAAAGAAAGAATGACTTGTTCCAAGAGGTTTTCTTGGATATGAGGAAGTTTAACAGTATGGAAATGGCTCTAGATTAATATATGGCAAGCAGCCTACCCCAAGTTATCAAGGAAATGAATGCAGCTTGTGATGGAATATTCAGCTGTTCTGCAAGAGATTAACATGTTAAACAAGGAGGTATGCAATAAAACACTATTTAAGGGTCTAACAAGAAGTAACAAAGAGACAATGTTTATATTAATACAGAACAAAAGTAAAGAAAAGCTGTTTTACATTTTTTTTAGAAATAAAAAATGCTTTTCCATGGGCCATATTTTTGTGCAGTCTCTTGGATTTATTTTAAAAATCAAGTATTGAATAAGATAAATTAAACTCTAGGCAAACAGTTAGATACAAAATTGAGGTAAGTACATACACATTTATTATTTTATCTATTAGATCTTGTGGTACATATACCGTATGCCTTCTAGTCAGTAAGACTACTCTAATTCCTGATTTACAATTACTGCTTCCTGGATCAGCTCCCTGCACAAAATTAATGATAATGATGATTGAAGGTGAAGAGCTGACATAGAAGGCAGCATAGCTAAACAAGGATAATGAATTGTTTAGGCTACATGCGCATGGGCAGTTTGGTCCAGCAGTGTCAACCTCAACCCCAAGGAGGCACAGGTGCAGCGCCCAGCAGTACTACCAACAGCCCCTCAAAATCTACGACACTTTAAAATACGTGGTGGCCGGATGAGAGCGCTACTCACATTTAGGACCATATGTATTCAGGGGCACATGCCCTGAATGCAGGAATTCTACATTCAGGGCATACTTCCCTGAACACATAAGGTCCTAAACCCGAGTACTACTTGCTATGGTATTCATCTGCTGTTTATTTCAGCCTGGCATACATTTTGATGGGATTTTAGCAACAGGGCTTGACATTGCACCTATGCCTCCTCTGCACCCAAAACATTGGAATTTGGCACTGAAGGTCCAAAACCATCCATATGCATAAGGCCTTAAAAAGACTTTGTTGGGTTGGGTAGGGGAGAACTATCATAGTTATGAAGTGCAGACACGTAAAGTGCTTACTCATACCTTCAACAACCACCCAAACCTTCCAATCACTGCTGAATCTCAGGGTATTCTGACAGACTATGTTCCAACACTTTTGGGTAAATGTTGAAACAAACCCTGCTTCCCACAATATTATTGGCCCGTAGCTGTTATGGACAGCCTCACTAACCAATAGTAATGTGCAGGTGGTAGGAAGGGCAGGCAGGCTTTGGTACTATCAGGAAGCGCTGAAGCTTTGACTAGCAGAATGGCCCATGTTTGGCTATGACAAGAAGGTTCTGGAGGCTGCTGTAGATGAGTGCCAGCACTTTTTACCTGCTGTTTTTTTAGAACACCCTGAAAGAGTCTCTTTATTTCAGGATTACAAGTGTTAGCTCATTTGATGAGCAATCTAGAAAATGTGTACGAGGCTGGCTACATCAAAGGATGAGATACACAATTCTTTGATTGTAAACAGTAAACATATATGTATTTTAAATGTATATTTAGCTGTTTGCCCTGAGTTTTCTTTGAAGGCCGAAAATAGCCACAGACAGAGAGAAATGTGACTAAGATGGAATGTAGAGGCCTTCATATCAGACCCCATAGTGAAACTTGTCAATATGGGAGGGAATGTGATGGTATCACTATAACTGGGAGTCTTTATGCCAACATAAGCAAACAGCTACATACCAGTTATTGCCATCTGTCCTGACTATAAAATACCAGGGACCATTGCATGGGGGACGAGGAGGAGGCTGTAAAAAGTAAGAATTATGGATTGTAGTCCTGTTTTCCAAAGAAGGCAGTCTTGTACTGTTACTGAATGTAATGTAAACTTAAAATGTGCACATTTATACTCAAACTGGAATTCCATTGCTGTTGGGCAAAACACACAGAATACAGTTGCAAATCACTTTATAAAAAGTTGCTACATGAATAAATAATCAAATATTGATAATTAGCACTTTTTAAATGCCCGTATCTCGTTTTCGTTCTTTAATGCTTTTTGCCAGGTACCCAGTCATCTGAATAGCAGCTGTCAAAAAAGAGCACGTGGCCAAACTCATCTCTGTATTTTCATCTTCCAGGAACTCTAGTGCCAAGATCCCAGACCTTGGACAACAATATTATAGTTTTAACCTCCCCAATGTACCTATCTGCTAGCTTTGATAAGCTTAACAACTTACATTTGCAAACATAAAGTATATGTAAATAATTATTAACATCAACCCCATTAAAAACTGATATTTCTGCTTTTGATAGGCACCTTCGGGTTAAAATAGGCCCCATTCACACACGAGCAGTTTATGTGCATTTTAGGTACTGTGCATTAAAAACGTCCTGCATGCTGCATCTTTGATGTACTTTCATGAAAATACAAGTACTACAGTGTTCTACTGTAATTCACCTAAAACACCACACCAAAAATGCACTACACAGATATAAACCTGCCCTATTTGTTTTTAGTAGTTTGTGCCTCCATATCTTCCCATAAGGTGAAGGTGTGCATCTGGATACCTAATAATTTGTTAACTCTCTATTATAAAGAACTCATCAGAAAAGAACATGACATTTCAAATTACTTTGTAATAACCATAGAAATTGGGCAGAACTGGAAATTCTGAAATTTAAAGTACGTCAGAAGCCAACATGTGCTTTGTCAGTATCCACCTGTTATTAGTCTTTACAGTTTAGTGTAAAACATGGACAAAATTCAGATATGAATTACACAACCATAGTAAACAGTTGTGACTAGCGTTCTTGGATGAGGGCCAGTGGCAAAGATTAAATGGCCTTCACCCAGACTTGTTTATAATTCCATATATGATAACCTAAACATGCAATAAAACTGTAAAAATGTTTCAACTAGCCAGCTATCATTGTGTGCCGATTCATATTTGCTGTTTAGAATTGGAGGGAGTTTCATTTTTTTTTTATTATCATGTACATTTTTATGTGATAATAATACATAGTTTTGCAGGAGTAAGAAACTATGATGATGATCTCTGGTATAAAAAGAGGAATGTCAACCTTATCTTAAAAGTTACAACAAAAACATCTGTTAGAAATTTTTAGCAATGGCAAACTGATATTTATACATAAATGCAGGATTTTTGTTCTTTGGATACCATATTTGTTCTTTTCCTCCACAAAAGAGGGGGAATGCACTGGTGATGTATCCTTCCCAGGATGCATCTGTGAGGCCCTGGTTACACTATCAGTGCCTTACATAATCAGGAGATGGAAAAAACATAATTGTAAGTAAAAGCAAAATGTGTTAGGCCTCTTGCACACTGCAGCTTAAAAATGCTCAGTACAGCTTTTCATTTTTTTACTGAGCTAAAATACAGTCCATTAATTGTAATGCGCATATGCACACAGGTGGGTAAACAAGCACCATGTATTCTTCAGTAAAAAAAAAAAAAATCTGCACACGTGTATGCACGCAAATGTCCATAACATGTTGCGAACGTATGCGTGAGAATAAGCGCAAATGCATACTTTAAAAAAAAAAACAGCTGAAAAAGTAGATGCTCAAACAGGAATATCGTGTGCAAGAGGCCTACATGAAAGGGGGAAAAAGATTCAAGGTCTGCTGAGACTTTACTAGGCCCAGCCCTAGACAGGATGAAGCAAAAAGCTTTATTTCCTATCATGTCAGTTTACATCACTTTGCCATGTTGAGAACTAAAGAATATGTACTGCATGCATAAAAGTTTGGACACACAAAAATAAGCAGCACTGTTTACACAGCAGCCGTGCAATAAACGCAGCAGTTTGGTTTGAACTAGCCCATGCTAGTCTACTCCCCCTCCCTCTCTGCGGGTGAATAATTACATTGAAATTGTACTTGTGACTACCACACTGAACGCAATTGGATGCATTATGAACTGCACTCCAACTGCATAGACAGCCCAAAATCAAGGTAGTCCTATGGGCTTAGTTCACATCACTGCAGTGCACTTCAGCGCAGTTAAAAAAAGTAGAGCATGCTGCATTTTTCTGTACTGCAAATACAGGTTACACGCTACAGAAATGCTTCAAATGCACAGCACCGCACCCCTTTAACCACTTCAGCCCCGGAAGCTTTACTCCCCTTCATGACCAGGCCATTTTTTGTGATACGGCACTGCTATATTTTAAACAAATAAAGCAACAGTGTACCCAAATAAAAAGGATGTCCTTTTTCTCCCATAAATAGAGCTTTCTTTTGGTGGTATTTGATCAGCTCTGGGGTTTTTATTTTTTGCGTTATAAACAAAAAAAAAAGACAGACCATTTTGAAAAAAAAACATTTTTTACTTTCTGCTTTAGATCATATCCAATAAAAAAATGGAAAAATCTAATTTCTTTATCAATTTAGGCCAATATGTATTCTGCTAAATATTTTTGGTATAAAAATCCCAATAAGCGTATATTGACTGGTTTGCGCAAAAGTTATCGTGTTTACAAACTATGGGATATTTTTATGGAATTGTCATTTATTTATTTTTTACTAGTAATGGCAGTGATCAGCGACTTATAGTGGGACTGTAACATTGCGGCAGACAATTCGGACACTAAGTGACACTTTGGACACTATTTTGGGGACCAGTGACACTAATATAGTGATCAGTGCTAAAAAATATGCTGTCACTGTACTATTGACACTGGCAAGGAAAGAGTTAACATCAGGGGCGATCAAAGGGTTAAATGTGTCACTAGGGAGTGTTTTATAACTGTATGGGGGATGCTTTAACTGTGGGAAGACTGAGATCCGTGTTCCTGTTTAGGAGAAACACAAGATCTCTGTCTTCCCTACAAACAGAACGGCGATCTATCTTGTTTACATAGGCAGACAGCCTTTCTGCTTCTCTTGAAAATGATAGGTGTGTCCCGGCGGACATCAGGTCCGCCGGACCCACTGATTGGCTCCCACTGTGTCCAATCATAGTGGGAGCTGGTCGCCAACGCAGACCTGGAAGAGCAAAATCATGTACAGGTACGTGATTTCATGCAGGAGAGCTGCTGGCCCGTAGTACATGCAAGTGGTTAAGCCAAGAAAGCCAAGCCCAAAATCGAATAGAAAAATGCACTGCAAATGCAGTGCTAAACGCAGCACAAAATGCATGCAAAACACATTCAAGCGCGCGATAAGCGTGCATCAAGTGTGTGTCAAGTGCATGTAAAGAGCACAACAAGCACACTTCAAACCCACTGCAGATGCATGTAAACATGCAGTCAAAAACGCGAAATTATGTGCAGTTTCTCTTGTGAATGGGCCCTAAAACATTCTGGTGTCAACCCTTGTGCTCTGGCCAAGCGTGTGTGGCAGTTTGGGAACCCCTGTGCTATATGGCAGCCATGCCCAGGTCACAAAACCAATTGCACAAACATTTTTAATGCTTCAGTAGCTAAAACATTACTTCAATTGTGTATTTACCTAAAGTTTAGCTTTAAAATTATAGTGATAAATAAATATGCAAAACCAACTAAATAATGTGAAACCAAATATGATAGAGAAGTGCATTGCTTGTAAGGATATGAGCCACAAGATAAGAAGTTGGCAGTATGCTTCTGCATTCTGCCAGGATTGAAACGGCAACTGCATTGGACTTCACCCTTTTTGGTGTTCCATTAGACAGTGCAGCTGTTGTATCAGCCAGTGGGAATTTCAGCTACTGTACAAATGCAAGAGTGAAATGTAGGTCAGAGCTATAACTAGCGGAGTACACTTAACAGAGCACTAGATTTGGAATACATACATTTTTTTATGATTTTATACTGAACATATTTTTGGCAGTAAATATACATGTATTAATATTGGCAAATAAAGATTTCAAAAACATAATTTCAGATTGTTGTAATCTTTACATTTCATTGCTAAAATATTGTTTCTTACTTTTGAAAAGCGTTTTATTGTACATTGTATAGTTTGTGAACCACTTTATTTGATTCTTAGCATTTATTTTGCCAGAGTTTGCTTGGGGGTGGTAATGCCATTGGTTAAGAGAATCTAAAAGAGAAATTAGGCTCTCAATAGGACCTAGCAGGCACTTATACAAGGGAAACATAATGACTTTTCTGTTTTATGGAATCCTTTGGAAAAAAAAAAGGATAAACAATCTGCTTGACTTATTTCTAGGTTAAATCTGGACATCCATATACAGTATGTACAAAAACGTATTCATTCAATGGGGTTGATTTACAAAAACTGGAGAGTGCAAAATCTGGTGCAGCTCTGCAAAGAAACCAATCAGCTTCACCTACACCAGATTTTGCACTCTCTAGTTTTAGTAAATCAACCCCACTGTGTCATCTTTAGGTGTTCAGAGAAATAAAAAAAAATAATTCAGTGACTGCTCTGGAGGTAGCTCTATATAACATACTATACTATGCACTATACTAAACATAACATACTATACTTTCCTGGGAATCGTTCTAGTTCTGCTTGTATAGCTTGAACCCTATTTTCTGTAATGGAAAGCTTGTCATCAGGTTGGCTACCTGTAGATGGGCTTTCCATTGAGATAAATAGAGATTGGGCTGTATTATGCACTAGGAATAAGATGCAGGCCTGAGCAAATTCTGAAGTTGGGTGGATCTGTACAGTCCTTGCAGAAAATGCTGTATTATCGGAACCCATAGTACATTACAAAAAGGAACTTAGCCTGTGACATAAAAGGAGAAGAACACTTCCTGTTTATTGTCAGCAGCACTGAAAGGTTTTTTGCACTTATCCAATTTTACACCCTCATGTGCATGCTCCATCTCCTTTTCTGCTCAGTGTTTTTAGATATTTTTGTCAGATGTTACTATGGTATACTGAAGCATAATTACAAGCATTTCATAAGTGTCAAAGTCTTCTGTGCGCAGCAGCCTCCTCAGCACCCACTAATTACTTACCTGAGCCCCATCTCTTTCCAGCAATGTCCATGAATGTCTAAGCCGTACAGGACACTCTTCCAGATTTGGCTGAGACATTGGCTCCTGCGGCTGTCAATTAAAGTCAGTTAGCCAATCAGGGGAGGGGGGGTGGGGCCGGGTCGGGGCTCTGTGTCTGAATGGATCTCTGACCCGGCTTGGGTGCCCCCATAGAAAGCTGCTGGCTGAGGGGGCACTTGATAGGAGGAAGGGGCCAGGAGCAGCAAAGAGGGACCCGAGAAGAGGAGGATCCGGAGGAGGAGGTAAGTATAACATGTTTGTTATTTTTAAAAAAAAACTGACTTTAACATAACTTTAAGTTTATGGCAAGAGTCAATATTTGCAGTGTAGGCCCTTCTTTTTCAAGACCCCTGGCATGCTGTCAATCACCATCTGGGCCACATCCTGGCTGATGGCAGCCCATTCTTGCATAAACAATGTTTGGAGTTTGTCAGAATTTTTGGGGGATTTTTGTTGCCCATCCGCCTCTTGAGGATTGACCAAAAGTTCCCAATGGGATTACGGTCTAGGGAGTTTTCTGGCCATGGGCACAAAATTTTGATGTTTTGTTCCCCAAGCCACTTAGTTGTCACTTTTGCCTTTTGGCAAGGTGCTCCAAAGGCATTGTTCGTCACCCAAACTGTTCTTGGATGGTTGCTCTCGGAGGATGTTTTTGTACCATTCTTTATTCATGGCTGTGTCCTTAGGCAAAATTGTGAGTGAGCTCACTCCCTTGGCTGAGAAGCAACTCCACACATGGAAGGTCTCAGGATGCTTTACTGTTGGCATGACACAGGGCTGATGGTGGCGCTCGCCTTTTCTTCTCCGGACAAGGTTTTTTTCTGAATGCCCCAAACAATTGGAAAGGGGATGCATCAGAGAAAATGACTTTGCCCCAGTCCTCAGCAGTTCAATCCCTGTACATTTTGCAGAATTTCAGTCTGTTCCTGATGTTTTTCATGGAGAGAAATGGCTTTTTTGCTGCCCTTCTTGACATCAGGCCATCCTCCAAAAGTCGTTGCCTCACTGTGTGTGCAAATGTACTCATATGTGTTTAAATCACAGCGCCATACGGTGAATCCAAACCAATATAACCCACAAAAATGTGGAAATTGAATTATATATAAACACTAAATTCTTATACATGTGCTTGAATAAAGTTCATATATGGAACATATGAGTGTCCAAAACTTTTGAAGAAAGTGCTTCGAAGAAAGTGCTCAAAAAGTGCTCCAATAGTGCTCAAATAGACATTCCAGTGATATGGTGAACGGTGCTGGGTGACCCCCTATAGTCCCGCACTCACCACATGCTGTGGATCCACTGCTTTTCAGTCAGTGGATCAATTGAGCTGTAGGGGGTAAACTTTTTTCGACCAGGACCATAAGCTGCCGACTCCGGAAACTCTTGTACTCAAGGGAATGATAAAAAAAATTCCATAGTGCAGACTGCTAAAACATCGCTTTATTGCGCATAAATAAAATCAACTTACAGAATCCACGAATAAAACAGCATCACATCAATAGATGAATAAGATAGAGAGATAAACTCGTGATAACCTCGTGAAAAACTCGTGAAAGAAGCTTCGTGAAAGAAGTTTTCAAAACCTGTGAGTATACAAGGTATATACTTGAAATAAGTTCGTGTACATATTCTTAAAT
>BLSH010167099.1:1086391-1100132 GCA_018402905.1 Glandirana rugosa | reverse complement strand
GAAATGAATTCTCACCATCCGTAAACGCGACCACTTTTGCGCAAACCAATCAATAAACGCCGATTGCGATTTTTTTTATCGCAAATATGAGGAAGAATATAAATCGGCCAAAAACGGTGAAAAAAAATGTTTTTTTATATTTTTTTTTTGGAATTGTATTCTAGCAAAAAGTAAGAAATTTGGGTTTTTTTTGCAAAATTGTCGCTCTTCTTTTGTTTATAGCGGCGATCAGAAATGACGCAGAGGTGATCAAATACCACCAAACGAAAGCTCTGTTTGTGGGAAAAAAAGGACGCAAATTTCGTTTGGGTACAATGTCGCACGACCGCGCAATTTTCAGTTAAAGCGACGCAGCGCCGAATCGCAAAAAGGGCTCCGGTCCTAAAGCTGGAAATCCTTCCGGGGCTGAAGTGGTTAAAGAGAGTTTTTTGGGAGTGAACAGCCCAATGCAAGTTTCAGCTATTCAATCTAATTGTACAATTGCAACTTCCTCAAATAAATCCTTATCATATTGAGATGAAATGTATCTTTCTCTCAAAGAAATTGTCCTTGCAACAAGATTGCTTCTTAATCTATTTTGTTTTGAAGAATTCTAGAATGTGTAATGTTTTCATGTTTTTGTTAAATATTTTTTTCTCTGTCATTTTCACTTGTTGATATCAATCTCAAAAAAATATTTCCCCAATCTCACACAGGTGTCTTTACAAACCACAAACAATACCATTGTTTCTGCAAATGTAAAAAGAGTCACAGTTTTATATTTTTTATTATTTCCAAATGATCCTAATTTGAGCCCAAAAAATGTGATGTGTACCAACATCAGAAATAAAAATGTAATTCATAAAAACCAGAGGGTAACATCACAAGTCTACACTGACAGCACCAAAAACCACCAAATATCACAGAATAAATCAAGAAGAATAACTCCTGACTAATGTAATTCCACCACCTATATGTCCAAAGAAATGCAGTATATGTGTAGGAGGGGTCCACACGCACCAGCTCTGTGACTCATAAGGTAGCAAAACTGGCTGGCAATGCAGTTCCGGGGTTCACATCCCAGACATGCCACTTCATGTAGAGATGTTGTGTGTTCTCCCTATATTAATAAACCACTCAGAGCCTTACATAAATTATGTCTAAATGTAGTATTTATGTGTAGGAGGGTTCCACCACCATTGCAAATCTTGCCAGATAAACTATCTAGCTAAAAGTATTGGGGCACCTGCCTTTACACACACGAGCTTTAATGGCATCCCAATCTTAGTCCATAGGGTTCAATATTGAGTTGGCCTACCCTTTGCAGCTATAACAGCTTCAACGCTTCTGGGAAGGCTGTTCACAAGGTTTAGGAGTGTGTCTATGGGAATGCTTGGCCATTCTTCCAGAAGTGCATTTGTGAGGTCAGGCACTGATGTCGGATGAGAAGGCCTGGCTCGCAGTCTCTGCTCTAATTCAGCCAAAAGGTGTTTTATCTGGTTGAGGTCAGGACTCTGTGCAGGCCAGTCAAGTTCCTCAAGTTTATGGACTTTGCTTTGTGCACTGGTGCGCAGTCATGTTGGAACAGGGAGGGCCAGTGCACAAAGCAAGGTCCATAATGACATGGATGAGTGGGTTTGAGGTGGAGGAACCTGACTGGCCTGCACAGAGTCCTGACCTCAACACAACAGAACACCTTGGGGATGAATTAGAGTGGAGACTGCAAGCCAGGCCTTCTTGTCCAACATCATTGCCTGACCTCACAAATGCACTTCTGGAAGGATGGTCAAACATTCGCATAGACACACTCCTAAACCTTGTGGACAGCCTTCCCAGAAAAGTTGAATTTGTTATAGCTGCAAAGGGGGGGCCAACTTTATCTTGAACCCTTTATAGTTCATGTGTGTGTAAAGGCAGGTGTCCCAATACTTAGAACAATATATTGTATATTGCTTGGGACACTGAGCATGGCTATGTACTTAGAGCTGATTTACACCACAGAGATGCACACTACATGTGTGAGGCTGCTTGCTGGCTAAGTAGCTAGCAATTCTGCTTAGCAGCCCTGGGGTCGCCAGTTCAGATCCCAAACATGCTAATGCTTGTGTTGAAGTTTATGTTCCCCCGTGTGGCTTTCTCACCACAATCCAAAGACATGCTGCTATTTTATTTGTCTCCTGTCAAAATGGTCTCTAATGTAAGCAAGCTATTTTTGGACTCTAGGCCCCATGCACACTATTAGATTTTCTACAGATTTTTGTCTTCAGATTTACCAAAACCATATAATATGAGTTCAAACTTTCAGGCTCTGTTTCCACTACTGCGAGTTGTTGTGCGACTTGACACTAGGGGTGTGCATCTTCACTGATCGCACGATTTGATTATGATTATCCTATCGACAATTCATGATGCATCACAATTGCTGACCGTGGTTTTAATAAAAGAATTAATTACATAGCCCATTTGCATTATACAGCCCCCTGCACTCTGAGGAGACCCAGTGCCTCTCCCAGGACAGCCCTGCCCATGCACTTTAAAGTTAAAACAAATCACTGTCAGCTCCTCTGTTTCATGCATTCCTTCCTACGGTGTGAAAGGGTTCATGTAAACCGAAGCCTCTACCTATCTCCGATCTGTCAGCGCTGGTCAGTCATGCTGGCCGGGAGGAGGAGAACGGCAGGCAGGAGGCATGTGACTGACCATCGCTCGCTCAGAGATAGGGTAGAGGCTTAGGTTTCACACAGGGGTGACAAGTCACGCTGCATGCAGTGCAATGGAACTGTTCTAATAGGAATGACTCAAGTCGCTCCGACTTAGAAAAAGGTTCCTGCACTACTTAGGGGTGACTTGCATTGACTTCTATTACAGAAGTCGCTCTGTTCAGGGCGACTTGAGTCGCCCCTTAACAGAAATGCACGAAACAGAGGGACTTGTGATTTGTTTCAACAGAGTGAGCGGGCAGGGCTGTCCCAGGAGAGGCACGGGGAGGGATGACGTCATCCATAATTAATGCGGTCCATTCTCTGAATCGATAATGAATCGTGCAAGGCCGCATCGGGATGCATCGATGCAACAATTATTTTCAACACCCCTACTTGACACATGTGAAGTTGCATGACAAGTGAAAATCCATGTACTTCAATGGTCCCCGTTCTAATTGGTGTGACTCAAGTCGCAGCGACTTCAAAAAAGGTTATTGCACTACTTTGTTCCGACTTTTCATACATCTTTAATCCAGAGAGTGTAAAGTTAGATCAAAGCTGCACTCAAAGCCGCAAAGTCACAACTCAAAGTTGCTCTCTAAAATGCGCGACTTTGGGGTCGCAATAGTGGAAAACAGAGCCTAAGTCATCGCCCCCCCATCCTTCCCGGCCAGTATGCATGCTCGGATAAGGGTCTGGTATGGATTTTGGGGGGACCCCCACATAATTTTTCTTTTTAATTTTGGCATGGTGTTCCCCATAAAATCCATACCAGACCTGATTTTTTTATCTATATTGCCGGGAGCCGGCAATACATTACAACTGCAAGCAAGTCTATGTGACATTTTTCCTTTAGAAATGTCATTTTGCTGCGACACTGTTCTACACATCACACAGATGCGCCACTTTACAGGCGCACAAGGGTACCCCCAGGCACAATATTTAAAGGAATATTTCATTTTTATTGTTTCACTTCAAGCATTATTAAAATCACAGCTCCTGAAAAAACGGTTGTTTTAAAATCTTTTTTTGCATTGATACATGTCCCCTAGGGCAGGACCCATACACTTTTTATGGCATGTGATAAGAAGACTCCGGACAGCCGCACTCCATTGAATCTTTTATTAAGTCAAACCCACATGGTACAGAAAGGGATAAAAACTGACGCGTTTCACGCCCTCCTAGAGGCGCTTAGTCATAGCTAATACAACATGAGAAAAGGTGCACATATATACAGAGTCATAAACAACCACTTCCTGTGTTCAGCCAATTGCCGACAATCGATCAGCTGCTGCATAATCATCTCCATAATTGTGCTTCTTGATCCCACAATCAGGTAGGTGCGGTGCGGCAAAACCCGACAGAGGAAAAAATAGAAAATGACAAAAAGATTATAAAAAGCAACAAATGTCAAAACAAGACAAAGGTTTGAGAATCAAAATCTCCCCTGTAGGATGTAGCCAGACCGACCCACCTATAGAGAGATAAAAAAGCCCAATATTAGTGCTTTAAAGCCCCAAAATTGTGCATAAAAAATACAGAGATGTATGTCCATAGACAAAAAGTGTATAGACAGAAAAAGCACATATATGATGTAATAAAATTAAATTTAACAAAGCAGTATCATCTGCATAATGTGTGTGTATGAACATATGAATATGTTCCATCACATAAAGGGAGGAGGAAAAGGGGACCGGAAAAATCAACTATCTGCAGAGATGCGGAGCCTCGATGGGTGCCAAGTTGGCACCTTCCCTTGCCAACCTATACAAGGGTTGGTGGGAGAGGCTCCGTATCTTTGCTCCTGGTGGTCCCCGCAGGCAGGACACTCACTTTTATGGTCGCTATATCGATGACCTATTGTTTATAGTGTCCAAGGACACAATTGTGCCTGAGCAATGGATCACAAACATGAATGACAACAGTCTTAATTTGAGATTTACAGCTTGCCATGAGGATAGAACAGTTACATTCTTGGATGTGAATCTGACAGCTATGGATGGAAAGATTATATCAAGTTTACATAGGAAACAAACGGCGGGCAATTAGCTCCTTCGAGCTGACTCCTGCCATCCCTCACATACACTGAGAGGGATTCCAGTAGGTCAGTTCTTAAGGCTTAGACGGATCTGTAGTAATCCATCTGACTATCAGCATGAGAAGGTGAATATGCAACAACGTTTTTTGGATAGGGGTTACTCACCGTCGGTTATACGAAGGGCGATCAACATTGCAGATGAAGCACCAATAGAAAAATTACAGTATGGCACTGGAAAGGCTAGACGGTCAAATCCCACTGTTGATGGATGTCCTGTTTTTTCCACACCCTTCAGCATGGAATTTCAGAAAATTAGAAACATAGTGTTAAAATATGTCCCCGTACTGTATAATGATCCAGTGCATGCCCGTGTCTTAAGTAGAGGGGTTAGGGTGGTCCCTCGGAGAGCGG
Source organism: Glandirana rugosa (assembly GCA_018402905.1). NCBI lineage: Eukaryota > Metazoa > Chordata > Amphibia > Anura > Ranidae > Glandirana > Glandirana rugosa. The sequence continues at coordinate 1,095,002 of BLSH010167099.1, read as the reverse complement.
TCTCCTTGGGTTCCTCACTTTCCCCCAGTGTCTTTAGTAGTAATTCTAGACAATCACACTGGCTGAGCTTTAAAGGGACCTTCCGTTGTGGAATGACTGGATGTCTATGTTGCTCTAAGATTAAAAGAGGTGACACCATACAGTCTATGTCCAACAACAAGAGCATGAAAATTAATAGATTCATTAATTGTAACACACGGTATATAGTATACATCATTTCATGTTCACAGTGCTGTGTCCAGTATGTTGGACGCACTACACGAAGGCTGCGTGATCGCTTGAACGATCACCTTAGGGACATCAATAAGGATCACCCCACGAATGTCTCAAGGCACTGGAATGAGGTTCACCGGAAGGATACCTCGAGCTTTAGCATACAGGCGGTTGAAAAGGTAGTATCTCCACCCAGAGGGGGAGATACGTTTAAACTTCTCTGCAAGAGGGAGGTTTTCTGGATATTTTTCTTTGGTACCAGAAAACCGGAGGGTCTCAACTTTGAATGGGACGTTTCCAACTTTCATGACTGAGGATGTTGAATAGTCCCCCCGATTGCTCCCTCTTGCAGTAAGAGTAGTTCGGCTGTAGGGAACACAAGGGAATTGCTCCCCTTTTTTTCTGAGTACCCCATTCCCCATATTTGATAATGCATGGTGAACTTTGTGTCTTTTGTCATTCTTTTTATAACTATTGGAATGGGGTTCTCAGTTGGAGCTCTCAACATTGGAGCTTGCATGACAATTCATGAGTTTTTTCTTTAGTAAAGCAATTTCTCTATATGTTTATATTGAGATATTTTTGATTTTGAGTTTATTTATCTTTATTTGTCTAAAAGATGCGCTATCAACGGGGAGGGGGGAGTGGGGACCTTTATTTTTCCGGTCCCCTTTTCCTCCTCCCTTTATGTGATGGGACATATTCATATGTTCATACACACACATTATGCAGATGATACTGCTTTGTTAAATTTAATTTTATTACATCATATATGTGCTTTTTCTGTCTATATACTTTTTGTCTATGGACATACATCTCTGTATTTTTTATGCACAATTTTGGGGCTTTAAAGCACTAATATTGGGCTTTTTTATCTCTCTATAGGTGGGTCGGTCTGGCTACATCCTACAGGGGAGATTTTGATTCTCAAACCTTTGTCTTGTTTTGACATTTGTTGCTTTTTATAATCTTTTTGTCATTTTCTATTTTTTCCTCTGTCGGGTTTTGCCGCACCACACCTACCTGATTGTGGGATCAAGAAGCACAATTATGGAGATGATTATGCAGCAGCTGACCGATTGTCGGCAATTGGCTGAACACAGGAAGTGGTTGTTTATGCATCTGTATATATGTGCACCTTTTCTCATGTTGTATTAGCTATGACTAAGCGTCTCTAGGAGGGCGTGAAACGCGTCAGCTTTTTATCCCTTTCTGCACCATGTGGGTTTGACTTAATAAAAGATTCAATGGAGTGCGGCCGTCCGGAGTTTTCTTATCATATGTTTCCAGCATATTGAGCCTGCACCCTCCGGGACTGTGTATTACTTATAGGAGCCAGGAGATTTTGAGCTGTCTTTTCTTTCTCACTTTTTATGGCAATAACTTGCATATAAGCCTTTAAAATTAGCACTTTTAATTTTTCATGTTTGTGTCCCATAGACTTTAATAGGGTTCACATGTTCGCCAGAACTTTTTGCCTGTTTGCGTTGTTCTGGTGCGGACCGAACTGGGAGGTGTTTGGCCCATCCCTACTGCTAACTTATGGGTTTGTACAGCCCATATATTGTTTGCCACATGGGCATCACAATAAATACGTCACATGTGTGCTTTGGCATATGATTAGTTTTTTGATCTCATATTGTTGTTTTTGAGTTACATTAGACTGGAAGGTGGACACCTTTCTACTTCTATTCTTTACTGTCTTGCACAGTTTACATCTACCACAGGAATAGAACCCCTTGAGGTCCAGAAATGTGCCCAATTTCCTGGCTGGATTAGGCACATTATGGACCAGTTCGTTTCTAGTCATACGGTAGATGAACCTGGGTCTTTCGCGAATGATTGTTGTTAGATTATGGTCCCTTATTAAGATAGGTCAATGTTTCCTCACTATATTTTCAAATTCTCTATATTGTTTGCTGTAATTAGTAATGAAAGATAGCTTGTGATCTGATTGTTTCCTCGGTTTGTCCCCTAATAATTCCTTTCTATCACCATCTTTTATTTGTTTTATTCAACTGGTTGAGAATGGATTCTTTATAGCCTTTTACCTTGAATTTATCTAGGAGTATGAGTATAGGCCCGTACACACGGTACAACTGTTGTACAACAACAGACGTACAACAGCTTGTTGTACGATAATCCGACCGTTCGTATGCGCGATTACAACAGCCGACATTCAACAGTCGTACAACAGAAGCTAATTGAGCAAACTAGGAAACTTTTGCTGGCCAACAAGCCGTTGTACAACTGTTGACTCGTGTGTACAGAAGTTGGCCCAACAAAGTTATAAGTGCTAAACACGCATGCTCTGAATCAAGGAAGTGCTAGGTCGTGTAAACCTGTGTTTCTAATTCACAAATCACATTCACCTGAACTTCCTCATTATACGCTCCTAGCACGTCACTATGTTCAGCTTTGTTGGCTGATTACTTGACTCCTGTCCGTACGCTAGACACAACAGCCAACTTGGTTCAAAGTTGGACTTTCGGTTAGCCAACATTCTATGCGTATGTATGAGGCTTTAGTCAGCCTCTTGGTCAAATACCTCCCTATCTGTATAATTATGGCGTATTCTCATGAATTGCCTCTTTGGTATTCCCCCTATCCACCTTGGATGGTGGCAACTATATGTGGGTATATACCCATTTCTATCTGTCACCTTGAAAAACGTCTTTGTGTGTAATTGGCTATTCCGCTTATAAATTACCAGATGTTAAAATTTAATTGTTCTCTATCCCAGGTACCTAAAATCGTTTTATCATAAGGAAATGTTAATTTCCTCTATGAATTTTTCTAATCCTTCTATTGTACCCTTTCATAGTTTGGCCACCAAAAGGGCAACTCATGAGAATATGCCACAATTGTACAGATAGGGAGGTATTTGACCAACAGGCTAACATACTCATAGATAAATTTAAGGTAAAAGGCTATAAAGAACCCATTCTCAACCAGTTGAAACAACAAATAAAAGATGTTGATAGAAAGGAATTATTAGGGGACAATCCCAGGAAACAATCAGATCACAAGCTATCTTTCATTTCTAATTACAGCAAACAATATAGAGAATTTGAAAAGATAGTAAGGAAACATTGGCCTATCTTAATGAGGGACCATAATCTAGCCACCAGCATACCCGAAAGACCCAGGTTGGTCTAGCGTAGGACTAGAAACCTAAGAGGTAAATCGGTCCATAATGTGCCAAATCCACCCAGGAGATTGGGCACATTTCTGGACGTCAAGGGGTTCTATTCCTGTGATAGATGCAAACCGTGCATGGCAGTAAAGAATGGAAGTAGAAAAGTGTCCACCTTCCAGTCTAATGTAACTCGAAAACAATCTGAGATAAAAAAAACTCATCACATGCCAAAGCACACGTTACATATTTATTGTCATGCCCGTATGGCAAACAATATGTGAGCCACGCAACCTGTAAGTTAGCAGTAAGAGTGAGGGAACACCTCAATAATATCAAAAAGGGTTTTAGAAAGCATAGTCTAACCATGTTAGGCTTTGCCATAACAGAGACCCCAGTCTCTTCACATTTTGTGGGATAGACAAGGTGGATGGGCACTGGAGGGGTACTGATATGCGCAAAGCGGTATCTAGAAATGAGACACGCTGGATTTATTAGTTGTCCAGAATATATCCTAATGGTATGAATATAGACATTTTGCACATACTGCTACTTATATAGCAGCAGATATCAGTTTGTAAATTGGTTTATCACATATGATTTATGGCTCCCGCCCTCATAGTAGAGGCCTATCGCTGGTAAAATGCTGCTAAAACTAGCAGGGTTTTACCACGACCACGGCTGCCGCTCAGTGTGAAAGTAGCCTAAGTTATTCTTAAAAGTCTTGTCACTTTGCCAGCTAGTGAATGGACAGTAAAAGGAGAAGCTTCAAATGGACTGGCTCATCTCTCTGTTCTCTCCTCTTATCAAGATTCCCTTTGTTAGCACTTGAGCATTTCAGCATTACTAATAGGCTCCTTGTGCTGTGTCTCCCTCTCCAGGTCTGAGCTCTGCTAGACAATGGACTGCAAAGCTGATACTAAAGCCCCGTACACACGGAACAGCGGCTTGTTGTACGATCATCCGGCCGTTAGTACGTGCAATTACAACAGCCGTCATACAACGGTTGTACAACTGTAGTAGGATGAGCAGACTAGAAAACTTTGGTTGTACAACAAGCGGTTGTACGACTGATGTACCATGTGTACAGAGAAGTTGGTCCAACAAAGTTGTATGTGGAAAACACGCATGCTCAGAAGTCCTGTGTTCCTAATTCACAAATCACATGCACCTGAACTTCCTCGTTATACGCTTGTAACACGTCACCAGGCTAGGCTTGGTTGTACGATCACTTAGTGCATGTCAGTAGGCGAGACACAACAGCAAACATATGATTTTGGACGTCCGGTCGTACGGTGTGTACGGGGCTTTAGCCCAATTATGTGATGCGGAATACAAAGCTGAAATAATTAGTGTATTTTTTATGTTGTTTAAAGGTTAAGTCCGGGTATGGTTATTTTTACAAATTTTGGTTTGCCTTGGAGCGATGTAACTATGCATGTGCCATACCTGGCCAATCCCAGTGGAGGCTAGAAATCACTGTAGTAAGCACTTCTCTAGTGATTGTTGCTGGCTTCCAGGTCCTGTGCCTACTGCTTAGAGAACACAGGAGGTTGCATTCTCAGCCTTGATGCCATTCAGAGAACACTTTGCCTTTTCTCAATGAATGAAAAACATTCTATGATTGTGCAAGGTGGTAACCATGACATCACCACTCCACTTCTTCACCTCGTCCAATCAGAGAACACTTTGCATTGAGAAAATTCAAAGTGTCCTCTAAATGAACCCCATGCTGAGCAAGTGAACTACCTAGTTCATTAAGCAGCAGGGCAGCCACTTGGCATGAAGACCTGGAAGCTACCACTGTAATAGCAATGGCTACTACAGTGATTTTCAGCGTCCACAGGGATCAGCCATCTATGGCATATGAATATTTATATTGCTCCAAGCTGGTCCAAGTATACATAACCTTTAGCTTTAATATAGCACACCACATCCACATCTAAGGACTGGTAAGCTACAATATATCACATTTCCGTTCTTGAGTTTAGCTATCCTTTAAATCCTAACTCCAGGTTTGATTTAACTTTAAATAGTTAATTTGGACCAAGTTGGTCCAAACAAACTATTTCCTTTACTAATACATGTGCTTACTGGGAGCACTGCATACATTGTTTGTCCTGACCTGTTTCAGGAACAAAATTAATTCAGGTTGAACGCTGCTTTATTTGCACAAGATGTTTGCAACTACTTGCAGTCCTATGCTATGTTAAAATAATGTATTCTGCATACAAGATTAATATGTGGTTGATGAAGGTCATCTCTACATTGGACGCTCAATTAAGAAAATAGGTACAAAGATTGACACAAATTCAAAACTGCAAATTTCCACTCAACAGTTTTAGGTGTCTGTCATTAGGAGAGGGTATGAGCATTTGAGGTGAAACAAAGAGTTCAGACAAAGTCCAAGTGTATTTCCAGCCAAGCCACCTTTTTTCTAGTTTTGAATATAGTGGGGAAGGGTTGGTCCCGCAGTCAGCTTTTTATCTGTGTCCTTGCTGGGGAGATTCAATGTCTCTATTTGTCCTGTTGACCTTTGTCAACTGAATGAAATAGGAATGCAGAAATCTTAAAATGGGATAGCCTACAGTACCGGATCCTAAAAAGGTATCCTAGAGGATTTCTCCTCTCTTAGGAGAGATTTCCTCCCACTTCCTGCTTTGTCCCTCTAACATCAAGTGAAAATTTTGGCTAGGAATACACTTTAACCACTTCAGCCCCGGAAGGATTTCCCACTTTCGGACCAGAGCACTTTTTGTGATTCGGTACTGCGTCGCTTTAACTGACAATTGCACGGTCGTTGTACCCAAACAAAATTGACATCCTTTTTTTCCCACAAATAGAGCTTTCTTTTGGTGGTATTTGATCACCTCTGCGTCACTTCAGATCACCGCTATAAACAAAAAAAAGAGCGACACTTTTGAAAGAAAAACAATATTTTTTACTTTTTGTTATAATACATGTCCAAAAAATAAATAAATAAAAAAACAAATGTATGCATCAGTTTTGGCCAATATATATTCTTCTACATATTTGTGGTAAAAAAAAAAAAATCACAATCGATGTATATTGATTGGTTTGCGCAAAAGTTACCACGTTTACAAACCATGAGAATTCATTTATGGTGTTTTTACTATTTTTTTTTTTACTAGTAATGGCAGCGATCTGCGATTTTTAGCAGGATTGTGATATTGCGGCAGACATGTCTGACATTTTTGACACTTTTTTGGGACCATTGACATTTATACAGCGATCAGATCTAAAAAAAACACTGAATACTGTATAAATGTCACTGGCAGGGAATGGGTTAACCTGCAGGGGGCATTGAAGGGGTTAACTGTATTCCCTAGGCATGTTCTAACTGTATGGTGGCTGGGCTGCCAGGGGCATAACAGATCTAACTGATCCTGAGTACAGCACTCAGTAGATCAGTGTCATGCCGCCTGTCAGAATGGGGAACCGCCGTGTTTACATCGGCGGTTCCCCGTTCTTCCTCTGTAACAGGCGATCGGGGGTCGCTCATGGAGCGCGTAGTGGGCGCGCACGCGCCGCTGGCAGCTCGCGCTCGTCTGAAAGTCGCGCATGGGCAGATCGCCGTTTTTAAACGACAATTCGTGATGACGAGCCACACTGCCACAGTGAATGTATGCGGCGCGGTCCGGAAGTGGTTAAAAAGAAACTTCGTTCCTCTTTTAAAAAAAAAAATAAAAGTCAACAGCTACACATACTGGAGCTGCTGATTTTTACCAAACAGACACTTAGCAGCCCAGAAGCCCAGCACTGTCTTCACTGGAGCCGTTCTTTCTCTGGTCTTCAGATGGCTAGCACTGTCATCTTGGAGAAGGGAGCTATCTGTGACTTCCTGATGTCTCACTGCCAGCTGTGCAGGTTCGTACAGTTCTTTCAGACTAGTCTTGTGTGACATGTCCCAGGAGGTTGCGTGCAGGTAGAGCCAGGCCAAGGTGACATAATTCTCACCTAGGTGAGAATTATAGAAGTTGGAGTGGGTGCCTGTCAGAAAAAGGTACCCGCTACCAAAAAAAAACACCAATTTTATTAAAGTAGGGGTGGAGGAGAAAGATGGACAGAAGATTCATTTATAAAACTTATTTCAGTTAGCGGGTGAGACAGTATACATAAACAACTAAATGCTCAATAATGCAGTCATTGTCCATAGGAATCTATGCAATGAGGTGCATGAATTTTGTTCTGGAAAGACTTAATTATCAGATGAAAGTGATCTTGGAGGGAGGTGAGAGTCTTTGTTGAAAACTCTCGGAAGAGGAATTGTTGGCTGGGCTATTGTGAGTTGTTGGTGCCTAAAGAGTGTTCCTAGAGAAGGTGCTGGTGAGGATCTGGGAGCAAGAGCTGGGTCATCAAAAGATGGCACAGAAAATGATGGTACAGTGGCAGGCGGCTTTTGCTTGGTGGGGTTCTAGACTATCTGTAGTACTAACCTCCTTGTAGCTATACCCCCCCCCAAACAGGATATTGTGCTAAACCTGTAGATAAATAAGAGAAGGAGAACCTTCACTAAGTGGAAGAATGGGTTTGATAATAAAGTTGGCAGTGCCTCCACCCAGGATAGGGCCTCTGTGAACACAGGGGATTCCCTTCCTAGGAATTAACCAGTGGTCTAAACAAAGTCATTGGGAACAGAAGAACTAATGCAACCAGCATATAACATTAACCAGAAGCATATACTGTAGATACACTTCAGTATAGATATAATACAAGCTTTATAAAAAAAAGAGATTAATAACAGTACATACATCCAATGTACAAAGAGGTATTATCAGTAGTGTTGAGCGAACCCGGACTGTAACGTTCGGGTCCGTACCGAACTTTAGGGTGTCCGTGGCACGGACCCGGACCCGGACATTTCAAAAATCGTTCGGGTTACTACGTGGCCGGTTAGTGTCGGTACGGTAATCATCCGTACCGACACTACCGAAGATTCCCGTTTGGTCACTTTGCGAACAACTAACCGACGGGACGTCGAAGAGTTGTGCACCTCATTTTATCGTCTTGGGGCCTGGCTTGGGCTTGCTAAAAACTTTACAGGCCCAGGCCCAGGCACGGTGCCTGTGGGATTTCAAGCCATGCCTGGGCTTGCAATGTCAGGCCCAAGCGAGTTGTGATGACTATTATGGAGAAACATGTAACCTACATACATGACAATAATTAGAGAAAAAAAATATTTCGAACATAATATAGATATGACTTCACATAGATGTCATATACGAAGACCAATTACAATAT